>JAHDVE020003351.1:0-79109 GCA_022606495.2 Halesus radiatus | reverse complement strand
TTGAGGTTGGATATGATCCGTAAGATTTCTGTTTTATTTGTTCTGATCATGTTAAAAGATTGTTTTGCTTGAGGTGCCGTGTAGATGGTATTTAAATCAGTTTTTGAAGTTTTTATGACTGATGCGAGACTCTCCCCAACTGAGAGAAAATATGTGTTGAAAGCGGTTGCAATCTCCTTTGGTTCTTTTACTTCTTCGTCATTTATGACTAGCAGTTTACAAGCTATTGTTGGGTTTCGGGAGCTATTTGATATAATGGAGTTAATTGTTTCCATGTTCGTTGTGGCTTATTCATGTTTTCATTAAGCAAATTCGTATAATACTTAGTTTTAATATATCTTCTATAGTTGGTGACAGTATTACGAGCTTTATTTTTTTCTGTTGTCAAAGGAATACTTCCTTGATTTCGTTTCAAAAGTTTAAATATGCTATTTCGTTTTTTAATCAGCCTATCAAGTTCTGCATCAAACCATGGAGTATTGTTAGGTCTTTTGTCTCCTATATTAGTTTTAAGTTTTGTTTTACACGAATTCATAACATTTTGGAGATAGTCAGCGAAGTTATTATAATTTTTGTTTACATCGTCAGACAAATGGGTAAATTTACAAGTTTTAAGTGTGTTATTTAATTTTTGATAATTTATTTTGTAAGCATTTGATAGGTTTCTTGCGGATCTGTTATTGGGGAGTTTTTTTAGGGAATTTTCATAATCCAATATAAGTATATTATGGTCACTAAGGGGATCATCAATATTTGAGATTTTTCCGGAACTATTTGTCCTATTTGTAATTATGTGGTCTATTAGCGAACTGGTGTTGTTAGTTACTCTTGTGGAAAATATTGTGTTACATACATAAAAGTTATACGATTTCAAGGTGTGAATATATTTCCGTGCAATATCAGTGTCTTTTGAAATATCGATATTGAAATCTCCAATAAGTAATGTGTCTTGTTTGTTTTTATTTAATATTATTTCTAAAGAGTCAAAGAAGTCTGTTATATTTGAGTTCGGCTTACAGTAAAAAACATACAGATTTAGAGGTTTAATATTTTTTGCCGTAATCCTAATTCCTAGAAAGGTATTTTCACTGCCGCATTCTTCGATTTTTTTATTGTCGAGTGTATTATGCATGTAAATGGCGACTCCTCCTCCTCTGTCCATCTCACGGGAAACAAAATTTCCAGAGTAGTCGGCAATATTGAAAAAAGTGTCCTCTCCTTTACGTAGCCAGGTTTCCGTGATTACGAGAATATGAACTGTTTCTGAAATGTTTTTTAGAGTTTCTTCAATTTCGTCAATTTTGTTTCTAATGCTTCTAGCATTCATGTACATAATACGCATACAGGAGCTTTTAGTGATGTATTCTTGTATATTGAAACATTTTTTTTTCCTTGAAGTTGCCTTTAGCAGTGTCCCACGTAGTCTATCCTTTCTCTGAAGCGCTCATCCATCAGCTTCCAAAGTGGGCAATCTGGATTTGTTGCCCGGTGGGTTCTTGAAACTCCGGTGCAATTTGAGCACGTTGGTTCTTTCGCCTTGTTGGGACATGTGTCATATTTATGACTTTCTCCACAGTGAAAGCAAGTTATCTTCTCTGTACAAAAACGCTGGGTGTGACCAAAACCCAGGCATTGGTAGCATTGCATCACCGGTGATTGATCTTCTACTACAAGACGTTGATATCCTACGTTTACTCGTCCAGCATTTATCAAAGATTTCCAATTTTTTGGTGACGCTTCAAGGACAACGTTGCACAGTAGTTTGTTCCTATGATTTTTTTTATATTTAATTCTGAGGTTTTGTTTGAAGTCTAGTTCACATCCTTTATTTTGGGATTCTAGAGACTTCAATAGGTCTTCATCAGAAGCACCTTTAATCAGCCCTTTTATAATTAGTAGCGGTTCAAGTTGCTTACCATCAGTCACTGTTATTTGTCCCTGGAGTCCTTTGCTAAGTTCCGCTTTGAAGTTGTTTTTGTCTTGTAGTGAGGCCATTTTAAAGATTAATTTGTCGCTGTTAGTTTTTCGCATACCCGCACCACCAATACCAAGAGATCTAACATCAACATGCGTTTTTATCAGTTGGTCCAAGTAATCAGAATTTTTTCCCGGATCATCAGAGCTGATTACTACAGCATGACTCTGTTGCGTAGTTCTAGGCCTGGCTGTGACATTTGCATAAGTTATGTTATTGTGTGTATGTTAATGGAAGATGTTCTGAGGAACTAGAGTCATTGATCTTGTGTTCAACAGCTCGGTTGTGAAATAATCTGGCGGCCTCTGTGTTTCCTCCATCCTATAACATGGGTCTCTTCAAGACAATCATCATTCTTTATAATGTAGATACTTCGTCCATCCTAGATACGAGAGACTGTTGAACTTTTAAAAACATTGTGAAATATAAATTCATTCCTTCCTATCCTCTAAAATACCCTCCACACAGCATCCCCAATGATGATATGATGGGAAATAGGGCAATTCCCTCAAGGCCTCCTATGTGGAGTTACTGTAAAAAAAATTGAAATATATACATAATATGTAATGCCAATTTTAAAATTATAATTTAAGTAAGCAATATTGTAGTCAAACGAAACAGATAGAAATGACGAACATTTACTTAGATCAGTCAGCCATATTTTTACTTGTGTTAGAATATGACGTTTTAATTTACACTGAAAAGATTGAATGTTCGAGGACTAATAAAACTGCCATGTGTGCATGAATTTACTATTAGTTAGAGGAGATTTTAATATATGTTTTAAGGCAGAATAAATATTTTCCAATTTTTCTATTTCTTTGTACGAGACAGTTGAAAATGTTATATTTTATTAAATATAACTTTAATAATGTATTTTGTAAAGGCTTAATAAACGTTTCAAGTTATTATTTTCATTTAACTTCGGATTGAGGCATTTCCAAATGGGGTAGTTTGTAAGGCTGTGGAGAGAGTGAAGGAAATGGTATGGGGTAGGGGAATCTTGGGATTAGCCTGGCTATTCTCACTAAACTCATTCTCACTCTTGGCACTAAACACGGCTATAGCCATTTAAAGGAATATTCCGATTATAAACTATGTTATTTCACGAGATGTGAGAGTGCGTAATGTATCATACGGTTTTTAAATATCGAATGGAAAACTGTGTTGATGGAAAATATGAAATCGGCAATTAGCAATTTTCATGGCGGAAAAGGGAATGGATGACCATTTTTTCCCTTCAAAAATTTTTTTATTTTACAATATTTATGTTTTATCAGTTTTATTAACTTATATTAACACCAAATATAGACTAACGCCGAAACCACTCTACTGCGCTTAAAACGCCTCACCTTACAATAAGGAACTCCAGTGAAAAATATAATGGATTTAAAAATATATATTCCTATAGATCATGCCGATTCTGAATATACAACATTCATTGTATATAATTAAACGTAGATTTTATAAATCGTTATATAAAAGTGAATTAAAAACAGTACCATCAAAACACCATGCTGTTGGTACCACTGCTTCTGACGCCACACATGGCGTTTTTGAGCCCAACTATAACCAGATAAGATGTTTTCCGATGTTTATCATGCTTTTGGCTTATAATTTCGCTGTTTACAATTTCATTTCGCTCGTAAAATCATTATGTTTGTTTATTGAGACTAGTTGGGAGTTTGTGCTTGAAAATTCATACCAATTTTAACGAATTTGTCTACGTAATAATAATCTATACCCCTTCCAACAACAATTTCATTGGCACTTTGGGGATTATTTCTTCAGTTATTCTGGAAACGGGGGATTTCTAATGATTACCTATTATTTCTTACAATGCATAATATATTAATTTTTAGTTGAAGCCATTGAAGTTACACCAATATTTCAAACCTATTCAATTTATCCAACACATTCAAGTTAATATCTGTCTACTGCTATCATGAACAGTTGAAGTCCGCAGATGCGCAATGCGCATGCGTCTGTTTTCTGCGTATACGCAAAAAAATGAAAGAAGCTAGAGGCTACGCAAGCGATTTTGATTTTGAGCTAGTTCTTAAAAAGTGAGCTATGGACTTTCTTTGAACGCTGATAAATTGTTAATCAGTTGCGGATGTTTGGTACAATTCACCTACAATAGTAACCAGACTCTGGTATTCTATAATGTTTCCTTCAATTAAAAGCAGTTAAATTTGAGTATAAAGTTCTCGAAGTTTTTTATGAAATTCATACAATATCGATTACTGCTTATTGAACCGCTAATCCGACTGGCTCGTTTGACGTCACACCCAACAAGCCATAGATTTCGTGCGTTTTGGTCGGCTTTAAAAATTGAAACTTTAACAATTATTTTAACTATGAAAACGAACTTTAAAAAAAAAATTAAAAAACAGAAAATTAAGTTAGAATGTCAACATTAATAAAAAAAAATAAAACAAAATGGACTGGAGTTCCTTATTGTTTTTTTTTCAGCAATCACATTGATTTAATATAATTTATTTAACTTTAAAAAAAAAAATTAATTACGGGACATAATTATAGGATTATTATTAGGATATAATTATTTGTTATTTTGTTATATAAAAAAGAACATAATTATACATTATTGTTATTATTTATACCGTACAAATGAAGTGTATTTAACGAAAATGGGGTTATAAATAATAGCCACGTATTATTATTATTGCAATATGACAATTTTAATAAAACTCCAATACTGTATCTTCACCTACATTGATGATTAATGTAATACTAAATTATTTCCGAGAATGTTTGAATAAACATCAACGCATTAAAAAAATCCTCGAACGAGTAAATAAAATTGCTTCAATTTACAGCTGCGTGGGATACGGCCGTAAATAAATTAAAAGGAATGTGGAATTGGTTGTTGATAACCAGAAAGAATCCAAACTGCATTTATGCATAAACTATTTTATTAAGACACATTGAATGTGCTTAGTAATATTTTATTTATATTTTTGTGGCTGAATATTTCTCACTTAATCCCTCATTGTTTATTAGTATTTGGCATTGTTTATTAATACATTCAAATGTCCACGGCATCCATTTTCATTGTATCTACTTAATACATTTATGCATTTAATGTAGCCGCTGGGATTGAAGATGATATTTACAGTTCTTAGAAATCGTAGTACGATACTGATAAGGATTATTGGAAGCCCACCACACAATGGTTTTATATGTCCAGTCAATGGCTGAGTTGGCATCGTTGGTTCCACCGAAGCGTTGTGAGTTCAATTCCTCTGCTGCCTAAGTCCATTTCGACACAAACAATATCTCCCGCTAACTATGACGGTAGTAGGAGATTTTCAAATATTGTAAGGTAAATCGTAAAAAAAAATGTTCTTGGACGTATTGCATTTACATGTTTTATTGTTTTTATAGTTACTTGTTATACTACATACTTTTAATATTGTAAGTTAACCTTCGCGGTCAATGTAGTAATTTCATGCATCAGTTTCTGTGTATTATATCTAGGTACATGTTTTATTGTTTGTTCCGTACTTGGCAACTCAATGTTAAATAGCAATAATATGAATGCACTTATGATACTATTACTAGTTATAATTATCTTGTACACAAAATACAGTTATACCTACATAATGTTTCGTAATCTTCCGTGTAAGGTGTTAATAAATTTAAAAAAAATACGTTAACACCCCGTGTGATTAATATAGTAGGTCCAAAAGAACTGTGAAGTTTTGTTACAACATCATTTTTAACTATTAACACTTTACAATGCAATTCCAAAAGGAATGTTAAAATATCAAGGCTATTAACGATGCAATTTTAATAATTTCCCGCAGCGACCAGTTCCAGTTTCTCATTTTCTATTTCCAGTTTGCGTTCGTTTCCCTGAAAATTTCAGCTGAGCGGCTGAATTTATCGGGAAACTTGCCGTCTCAGACACGCCCGTGGGTGCTTTAATTTGATCGTGAGCTATGAACTTCCGCCCCAGCGGTGCATATTAAACTTTTAATAGAGGAATATTCTTTACACTTTTAATACGGCACGCCTTGAGAGATTAATATTCCGAACACACCCTGCTGGTAGCTGGTACTGCAACCTTCTGAAGCGCCGGTGCTCTGTGCACATATTGGTTTTCAAGATTAGAGGGTAGAAGCAGCGAGTGCACGGAAGTGGAAAAAGCTCATCTTTCAAAGAATTATGACAATCTGCTTTTCATAAAGT
Organism: Halesus radiatus; assembly: GCA_022606495.2. Taxonomy (NCBI): domain Eukaryota; kingdom Metazoa; phylum Arthropoda; class Insecta; order Trichoptera; family Limnephilidae; genus Halesus; species Halesus radiatus. The sequence goes on along the minus strand of JAHDVE020003351.1, from coordinate 72,919 downwards.
TACCAAATAATTTACTGATAAAGGCAGTCCATAGGGAAAGTAAATACAAGTTCAATGACTTCTACCTCTACTCTCAACAAAGGTCCCGAAAAGCATACATTAACAGCTTGTCCCCCCAAAAATGACATGATGTCGGTCTCGATAAATCTCGATGCTTTTCAATGACACGTTTTTTATGTTTTTTTTTTTATTTGATTAAATTCATTTGATACAATATATTTATTTATAATTTATCCGAGGAAACTATAAATCTCAGGATGGAACGTGAACGTTATTTTGTTAGCTGAAATTGTCAAATTATATTGATTACTTAATATTATTATTGTTTTAAATAATTTATTCTTAAATTTAAATATAAAAACAAAAACATTAGCCACTCATCTCACTAGGACTGTGTTGAGATGAGCGGCTTTAAAAATTTAATAATAATCAGTAAATAGTAATAAGTAAATAATAATACACTAATAAAAATTAGTAAATATTAATAAGTAAATATTAGTAAATAAATAATAAAAATTAAATAATAATAATTACTGTAAATAATACTAAGTAAATAGTAATAAGCGTATAATAATACACATTAAATATTGATAATTAAATAGTAATAAGTACATAATAATTAAAATAATTAAATAAAAATATGTAAATAGTAATAAGTACATAATAATAAAAATAAAAATAGGTAAGTAAATAATAATATGAAGGTAAAAAAAAACAAAATTATCAGTAAATAGTAAGAAGTAGTAATAATAAGTAAGTAGTAATATTTATATTTTATATTTTGTATCTATTCAATATTATTTTTTCTTGCTAGTTCAATAGTTTTAAATATGTTTATATCAGTCACACTTATCTAATGGTCTGTTTACGAGTATATTATATAAATTTTGTAAAATTTCTACAAACCGAAACCGAAGAGGTATGATATCGATGAAAATGACGCAAAATGAACTGGTATCATTAGCTCAGCTGGTAGAGCAGTTGTTCCAGTAAAACCGAGGTCCTGGGTTCGATTCCCAGATGCGACTGATGCCTTTTGATATTCTGTGGTTTTTTCGGTTTCGTGTTTCATTTAGGATTTGTTAATATTATCTTCTTCAATGATTAAATATGTGTCATTTACTGTTTTGCAAATGAGAAAGAGTTTTCTGTGATTAATTGTGACCAATCACATTGACGTTTATAGTGCGAGATGTTATGTAAAATATTTATTACGGTTCTAAGAAATATATTTCACAGATATTTAGGTACCTTTATTTGACATTTATTAAGTTTATCTCAGAGATATTTACCATTTAACAGCAAGACAGTCTACGATATACTAAACTACACTAAATAATTAACCATAACGCCGTTTCCCCGCACGGGTACGTAGGAAGGAAGGACTTCCTCGGGCGTCCCCGGCTTCTTTTTTACACCTCTTTCTTCGTTCATTCATTCTACATGCCTAAACTATCTAAACGTCGCCTTCTTAATATTACTCATTTCGCTTACATCAGCCTTGCATTCTTTATGAACCTCAACATTTTTCACACGACCATTCATGGTTTTACCACACATTCGCCAAGAGAACTCATTTCTACAGCATTCAGTCTACTTTCATCCTTCCTTAACATCCTTCAGTGTATAAATGTCAGTTAGTGACGGATGTAAGATCACATCCCTTAAATGTTATTTTTTTACCTTTAAGCATCAGTTAGTTAAAGTTTCACAAACATGGTGAAATAGAAATTAGCCAAGTATTATTACTGTTATAATCAAAGTGCTTTGTTATGTCACCAGGATACACACGTGAGTGTGACAGGAAACGCTTGTCAAGTATTTGCGGACAATGAACTAACACGATGCTTTTCCAAAGCAATTTATACATAATAATATAGATGAACAGAATTTCATAAAATCGTTAAGTCTGGGATTGAACGCAACACTAAAAATATAATAGTCACGCTCGTCACCCACTTGACAAAGCCACCCCCCTCCCGCAGTTATTACTTCACAGGAAGGTGAGAAGGGGGGTGAGAGATAGAACCCTGTTTTATGCAGCGTCACGCCCCATTAGACCAAGGCAAAGGGTGTGTCAATGACAGACGTGATCAAATAAAAACTGTTCGACAGTTATTATCATTCTATCTATCTATTTTTCTATCAGGGGGTGGCGAACAGAAATGTAGGGGGTTGATGAAACGTCGCGATATTCAAGCGAGCGTAGATACTATCTTTGATAAATTCACAAATACTGGTGACACTTTACTTAATGATGGAGTGGGTGGTATTGCGTAAGGTATAAATATCTATAATTCTATATAATACAAAAAAAATCCTGGTCGGTGGGAACATGGCACCCCCAATATTAATAGGATAACAGGATGTTTCCAAGTTGAATGGAATAAGGGGGGGGGGTAAAGAATGGCATAGACGAGTATTTCATGAACCCGACATTTCAGATCAAAACATAGCACGTAGCATGTCATTTCTAGGAAGGATTTAATTTTTAAAGAAGGTTTGGAACTTAACTTATTTAGAACAGAGCTTTTCATCGAGCGTAATTTATTCTAGAGAGGAAGTTCGACGGTATCGATGTTCTGAGAATGAAGAGTTGTCTTGTTGTCTGTTTTTGACGCTCCAAATAAAACTGGGCTCTCAAAAGTTGTATTTACGGAATCAATGACAGAATTTCAAATAGTTCGTATCGTGCCGAAAAGTATTTATTTTAGTGTTATACTGTTTTACTGTTATAGGTATACGATATAAGATTTATAAAAGGTTTATTTATCTGCGTCATGTTAATCTGTGAGAAATAGTTATGATGCTGGCGAATTTATTTATTTATTTTTCTATTAATCTTTATATAATATTGACATTTTAAGGTAAGTTATAAGTATAAAAATAGATACACATATTAAAGATATTTTTTCATAGTCCTCCTCACTAGAAGATCCTGTGCTGAGGCGAACTAGGTTTTGCATAAAGAGGTTTAAGCGACTTCTATATTTCAACTTCAAGGTTTGGGTAGGGTATTTCCAATAATTTCTATGACGTTGTTTTAAGAATACTAGTCAGTTCTTCTTCTGTTAATTTCTTAAGCCAAGTTTTGCTGGACTTAATGCAATGGGAACTTGTAAGTGGGAGTTTGTTATATAATTTTACAGATAAAAATTCAGAGCTTCTTTGTCCAAAAGTAGTATTACACTAAAATTCTTCAGTTATTGTATATTGCTTAATATTACTGTCTATATCTGTGTGTCCTTTTCGTCAAAAAAAACTTCATTCTACATGGATTAGATGCCAAACTTACGGACTTTTAATTGATGCTCCTACACACGTCTGTCCTGGTACGCAATGGATATGTACCTTACTTACTTTATATCGTGTTTCTTTATGTCCGATGTCAGTAAGAACAGACCAGCAAACTAACTAACCGTCAAGCTATTTCTCCTAAGGGGTAGGCATATGGCATGGGACGTAATTACACTGTGTCTTTCCGAACACTCCGTACTTCTCTTCGTTAAAATTCAAGTGGAATTCGTTGATTTCTACTAAGTTAGTAATTATAACAGTATTAGTTAATAACTATAATAGTTAGTAATTTTGAGGCATTCACGTTCCTAGGTACTTTTTTTAAATCAAAGATCCAATTGTGCTTCGTCAGCAAGGCGCTCTTTCACATAAGTTTCAGCATATTGAAAATTGTCTTAGTTCAATATTGAATTAGTTTTATTTAGAAAAAGTTACGGAAGTTTATTATTTTTTTACATCAGTAAAAAAGCAACTCAAGTCCACCAGAATCACATAAAAAAGCTAGCATTTTCTCAGATTAAAGTAGGAGATGGTTCATCGAACCAGTCAGCAATTGTACCAGGGAGAAAAAATAAGAACTGGGAATCAGATTAATGTTTGTTAATTCCTTGGGTGGAGAAGCTTCCCACATTCCTAATAGATAGGGATTCACCGAATAAATTGCTATGGCCAACTTGAAAAAAAGTTTCGAAAACTTATGTCAAAAGCAGATGAATTGTATTTTAGGATTTTAACACTTTTACATGGTGCCACGTTACTATTGATGATCTCGCCTTTCTGTGTACGCAATTGAAAAGCAATATTTCATCTTTCGGTATAAATCAATGACGCTGAAAAAACATTATTTTTCAAACTGAATCGTTCGTTTGTTTTGTGTTGAAACATTTTAAAGAAATAGTATTTCGGTCCATATTTTTTTAGGCCTCAGATGTTTTTGTTAATGGACGAATCTTCCCTTCGGATAATGGCTTTATTTATCAGAATGCTTATGAAAAAAAGGAATGTTTTTTATTGTGTGCGGATAAATATAAATAAATGGATAACCAAAGCAAGTATTAGATCAATTTTTGGGTTTTATTCCAGGTTTGATTATAAGCAATGAGTGTAATAACAATTTTTTTATGTAAATGCTAATTACAGTAATGGCTGTATAATGATTCGGAAAAGGCTTTGTTCAGAAATTTTATTAATATCATTTGTCGGCCAAATTTGATGCTGATGCGAGTTGGACAACTAACTATTGCTCTTTTTATGTGAATACCGCACAAGAGTCCAAACTCTTTCCAACCGTCTGGAGCCAGTGAGACTAGACTTGGCATCCCTAATTATTGGGGTATGTTGTGAGACTGAAGGTTGTGGGGAGATGGAGTAGATAGAGAAGATGGAGTTGGACTATCTGGCTATTCAGATCTGGTCACCAAATGGCAAAGCCATTTCAAGCAACGTTTCAATTCTGAATGGTGGACTTTCACAAGGTGACAGTATTTTCCACTCTGGATCGTTCGCAAATGTATTATATATATATATTTTTTATTCATTAATTGTGAATAAACGCAAATCAATGTAATAAAATTTACTTACGCATGCCGGGATTTGAACCCGCAACCCCCGGATTGGTAGTCGAGAGCCTCACCCCTCGACCACGCAGGCCGTCAAATTATCTAATTATCCGATGAAGACTGCATAGTAAATAGTGCCTATAGAAATTAGATGAAGTTACAGGTACATATCATACATGAAACCTGTACATTTAAATAAAATAATGTTGTACGGCTGACTGTGCAGTGAAGCACTGCAGCGATGACGACCTTCGAATAGATAGTGGTATTTCATTCCAAAGTAATAGCTGTAACTATCCTCAAATACAGCGGTTCGATGTCTGGGGAGAACAAGTAAATGGTCTCTTTGGTGTATATTGTATGCATGAGAGTCACGGGACAAATACAGTTTATCAACAGATAGGTAGAATCTTTCACGCAATGTTTCGAGTCTGAATGGTGACCTTTCACCATGTCTATATTTACTGCAACCACTCTGAAACTTGTGTACGTGTCTATGTTTCGGTTCCATTTCTAAATAAGAGCTTTTCTCAGTGTTGTATATATTTTAGACTTAAAGCTCATTCTTTGAATTCCACACACATTAAGGTTATCTCCGATGCTTGTATTTCGATATTTTAACATCTAATGGCAGTTCTTCACAGCCAGCGGCCTGAGGGATTTTTTTTAGACAAAGCAATTTAAGGAGTGATCCAAATCAGCTGACGGGACATGGAAATGAAATCCGAGGAATGTTTTACCCAGCGGGAACTCTGGCAGTCGTTGTTGTTTGCAACAGCTCGAGGTTTGGGAACACAAAAGGTCTGAACGTAAAATATTTAAAATGTATTTTAATGCGCAATAAAAAATCGACGATATTATGGAAACCCTTATATTAAAGATCATAATTTGGGCAACTGAATTTATTGGCCATAAAAAAATTAACGTACATTAATAAGAAGTTACAATTTAGCAATATTTTACGGATTAGTGGCTGGTTGAAAAAAATAATTTGGCTCCTACCCAGGTGTCGTGGGTTCAATTCCTCTGCTAGCCAAGTCCTCCATCATTGGACAAGCAATCTTTTCGGCTTATCATTATGGCAGTAGGAGTTTTGCTAATATTGTCAGGTTATACGTAACTTTACTTGGCGTACAATTTAGTCATTACACTTATTAAACTACTATTAAATACACGTAAGTAGATATCTATATAAATACACAATGTCAAAAAGTCTACCGTCTTCGAACTATAACTATACTGCAGTGTAAAGGAAGTCCATTTGTAGTTTTTTAAGTTCGGCTTCAAAATTTCCATTTTATTGTTATCTTCCGGTGATTGTTATGAGCAACTGAATAAATGAGCGCACAAGTACTTTATTTTGATAATTCATTCATGAAGAAATACTTGCATTTTAAAATTTATTCTTATGGCTCGTTTTTTTAAGGGTATTCACAGCTTTTCAGCCTTTACGGAGTGCACGCTATTGCCAAACTGAATACGTATAACTATTTTTAACGATCGGTAAACAATTTCGTTACTCTTTTGAATAAACTAGGTACACATCACTTATCTCCATCTTTAAAATAAAACATATGTTTTTTCATAACATCCCAACAGATTAGGTACTCCTAGGACTAAGAAAAAACAGTAAAAGATCAAATAGTTTATAAAATATAATAATAAGTATACCATTTTCTATTTTAAACCATTATTATGTAAACATCTTGATTACACCATATTTTGTGTTTTCACTACTCAATCGACCTGCTCCAAGTATTCAACATTCACAACTATATTGCACACTGTTTTCGTACTCTCTCAAACACCATGACCTTAGAAAGTACGAAAACAGTGTGCAATATAGTTGTGAATGTTGGATACTTGGAGCAGGTCGATGAGTAGTGAAAACACAAAATATGGTGTAATAAAGATGTTTACATAATAACGGTTTGTGTATTTGTGAAGTATTTTTACGAGAAATGGAAAGACTGATAGGGATATTGAAAGAAGGTAGGGTAGGATAGTGAATGTAGGAAACTCCATTAATGGAGGACTGAACGCGGTTGGCGCAAACAAAAAGTTGTCCAACGAAGCGAAGCTAGCAGTCTACGATGGAGTGCTGATACCAACCTTGATGTATGGCAGTGAGACATGGAACTGGCAGAGGAAGGATGAAAGTAGACTGAATGCTGTAGAAATGAGATCTCTGAGACGAATGTGTGTAAAACCATGTACGATCGTGTGAAAAATATTGGGATTCGTAGAGAATGCAAGGCTGATGGAAGCGTAGTGAGCAAGATTAAGAAAAGGACGCTTAATGGTTTGGGCATGTAGAGCGAATGGACGAAGAGAGGAATGTAAAGAGAATATATGACGCGAATAAGAATGGAAGAAGAAGCCGAGGACGTCCGAGGAAGACATGGCACGATTAAGTGAATCAAATACTTGAGTCGGACCATGTTTTAAGTCGGAATAACAGAAGAGAATGTATGAGACGTTGTATGAAAGTGAAAGAAGCAAAAAGTGTATGCCAAGATCGAGTTGTTTGGCGGTCCGTCCTCTCTGCCTACCCCCGCGGAGAAACGGCGTGATGGTTAGTTAGTTAGATAGTTAGATATCTGTGCATATTAATAAAGTGGTGAATACAAAACAGTTTTTTTAATTCATTTATTAATAATGACGCCACGAAGTGAATGTCAATCTTTTGATGAAATTATAAATAATATATTATTCTATTATTAAAGAATGATTCAAATGACGTAGCGACCAAATGTCAGTTAGTGGGGATACTTTGTGAACCGTCATAAATAAATAAGATATTTCTGGAGAAGTATTTACGATACTTATTCTGGCGATACTGCAGACGTCATAAATAACAGACACTCTGTGTATTTGGGGGATTCGGGGGTCAATTTTGGAAGTAAATGGGTACGTTCAAAAACATTTTTTGAACATCTACCACCGACATAAAAACCGTTGATATTTTTTTATTGAGATTTAGATTTCTCGGTATGTACCTACGTCATTTCAAATTTTGTAGATCATCTTAGTATCGCCCTGGTAAAGAGCCAACGTTCAGAATGGAAACTACGCTTGAAATGGCTTTAGCCGTGTTTTGTAAGTAGATCTGAATAACCATGTACCTCCCAACCCACGTAGCTCCTTTCTCTTTCCCCTCCACACTCTATTCAGCCTCATAACATACCCCAATAGGGAATTTGAGTTTATTTTTTATTTAATTTTTATCGAACTTAAATACTTAAATTTCGCGCTTTGTTTTTGGCGGTAGATACAAAAATTCAAACGTTAAAAACCAATTTTCGTAAGAAATTTTGATGTTATCAAAAAACCCTCTATTAAGTTAGACTTCACATTAATAAAAAAATTGTACCGGAATTCCATAGCGAAATAAAAAATCTCCATACAAATTGTCCTTCTGACGGATATCGTTCAGTACGGATGACGTCACGAGCACTGCCGCCTGCTACCTCTCGGATTCTGCCCGTTTTAGGGGCGTTTAAAAAATTCAAACTTTGAGAATTAATTTAACCATGAAAACTAACTTTAAAAAGGGATAAAAAATACCTGTATGATTGAAGGTGAATATTGATTTCTTTTAAGGACTCAATTCCCCGTTGGGGATCCTATAGTATCACTGACTTAGAGCAGTTGAGAATGCATTTACATTAAAAATAATTAAATTTCATGTTTCTTTAATTAACTACTATCGTAGTATTTCATTTGATCAGGTTTAGTTGATTTTACACAAAAATAAGGCGCTGAAAATCACAGATTAAAAACATATTTATTATCATTTTCCAGGTAGTAGTTGTCTGGTTTTAAAACACGCCTCGGTACCTGATGACCAACACAATAAAATTAACAAAATAATTCTTAATATTAACTTATACATTTTGACACCGTCAACTTCAATATTCAACAAATACCTACCCGAGCATCTTCAAACAAATATAAAATACGTTTTTATACTGCAATAGGTTGGGAGGGTTTCATAATTTTATCGCATCATTAACTTCCTAAGATAGCCTTTACAGCCGCCTAACCTTTATTTTAATATAAAAAATCTAATACGTGAGTAATAAAAACCTCTTATTTATGTCCGGTAGGCACGGGATTTTTATATTAACGGCATAATTAATGCTGTTAGAGCCGTATTGTTATCTGCCCAAAGGAACCATTAAAGCCTTTACAATTTTCCCCATGAATGGACACCATTTTGGATTACTACACCTGTCGGGGTTTTTGATAAGCTCTGATCGAAATGGCAGCCAAAGGGTAAGTTTTTTGTTACGTTTTATCTTCTGTACATGAAAGGGTTATTTTTAGTATTAATTTGGTCTATGGGTAGCTTGATGTAATATCTACCTCGTAATCTGTTGTTCAAATCTGGCAAAATGTAAAGGTTTTCTGACAAAATTATACTTACGATCAATTAGGACTAAAAATTCTATTTATTTCGTCAGTTTTCTTAAATTACCGTCCAATATTAATCGTGTGAACAAAATCATGTTTCTATATTAAACAGGATTAAGAAACTAACGGACTGACGAGATAATTTTTTTCTTTAAATCTCTATGTGGCTACTGACGAAAGATGAAAAGCAAAAAAAAAAACCGACAACACATCTATCGTAGCACTTTCGTATGCAAACAGTACAGGCGGTGCGACCTAGACACTATCCTATCGTGACTGCTCACCCCTAAATATATTTGTACAACAGTGGCGATTTTCTCTAAAGTGCATTTGTGCAGTGAACTCTCATAAAAAAGAAAACAAATTGAAATTATTATTTTACGACACTTTAGGCTGCTCTCTGACGGTCCGGTGAGGAACGAACTTTTCACTCGCTACTGGAGACACTGCGTAGAAAAGTCCCACAATGGACTGCGTTGCAAACCGTTATCTTACTTTAGCAAACATGACTTGACAGTGTCTGCAGTAACGAGTGAAATGTTCATTCCTCACCGGACCGTCAGAGAGCAGTCTTAAACAGCGCCCCACTAAAATTCCATGGTAAAAATTCACTCGCCCAATACTGCCCAAGTCCGAAATGAATCCCATACATGCAGTGTGAATCCCGAAGATATAGGACTTTCTGTCCTAAGAAACATTTTGTACAAAATATAATACTGTGCTACAGCGGGAGACGTGCGAAACTTGGGAATCTTTAAGCAACCCGGGTGCGCAGTGACTATAGGATTTGTTAGCACCAAAATTGTGCAGAAAAGTTTTTTTTTAAATCAACTATTTTTTTCGTGATTATTTTGTTTAAGGTTGTTATTAAAATAAGTTAAATACTGAAGACATTATAAGTTCAGTTTCTTGCGTAAATTGTGATTTTCGTAAATGAACATTTTTTTTAATATCCTTCGCAAAACAAGGAGCGACCAACGCAATAATTAATTACCCTCATTAACCACATAACCCTTATGTGTCATTTTTTTCCATAGTTAAAGCGAAATCGAGCAATGTTTGGGCAGAGTGTTGGCAAATTGTTAGTCAATCCAAGGGAGCCTACTATGCCTCAATTCAGAGAGCTATCCCATCAAAACCGTGGTTTCAACAATTTTCCGTATTTTTCCAAAGAAATAATTTCATCTCTTATTCGAATGAGCATTGGACATCGCTCCGTTCCCTACCACCTTTTTAAAATGCACATGCTGACTCCCCAGATTGTGCTTTGTCCACACAATAAATAAATCAATTAACTAAAAATTAAATTAATTAAATTTATTATCAATTAACTTTGTCTTAAATCAATTAACTAAACTTCTTGACCACTCAAGAAGTGGGAATATTAGATCACATATTTTTTGGTTGTCCCGCTATAAACAAATATTCTCTCTTCTATCAATCCCTAACTAAAACTACTTCCCCTCCATTCAATTTCTCATCTCTTGTAAGTCTGACCTCGACTTCAATCTTTCATATTTCATGCCACGAACCGCCATTAATAAACGGTGTGAAAAAATGTACCTACATTTTACTCCCTGCTTGAACATGAGAGGTAGTAATTAAAAAAAAAAAGAAACTAAAAGTATTACACAAATAAAAAAATAAAAATAAAAAAACAAACTTTGTGTCATCTGATTATAATGTAACTAACGTAACTGTAAAATAAAAAAAAATCGTTTTTATTATTTACAGAGGTATTATTATTAACATGTAAACAATGTTGTTAATTATATATAATAAATATCTTATAAAACATTAGATGACAAATAGAACTAAATTAAAGTTTTTTTTTTAAATACACCAATTTAAAGGCATAAAAGAATTTAGAAGCAGACAGTTATATTGGAGGTCATCAATGCTCTTAGTTTTGAATAAACTTTTGGTTTTCATATGTATTATAAACTTTTTACTAGTTTCGTCTTCAATAAATTTAAAATTACTTTGTTGTGTCATTTTTAATAAAAAGGAAAAAATGGTATGTACTCGGTTATATCATAATTTCTGCTTTGCCCGCCTTTAAAACACTTACGACAATTGAATTATTCACCTTGTATTGTACCTACTTTGCAACGCCTTAAGAGCTCATTTATATACTCCATCTCCTCCTTTCTCTTTTAATCCCCTTCCTAGATCATAATTGATTAAATCCGAGATGTTAAACGAATACATTTTTTATTACGTTATCAATTGATACAAGACCCAGTGCTATTTAAAAATGTTTTATTGTCCGGATAAAACACGCCGGACGGAGATAGTATCGCCTGACAGATATTTTGAATAAATTGAGTCATAAAAGAGACAATTAAAATACGCCACTGTTGACTATCAGACTCGTGATGGCTTGCAATTATTTGGATGCAGGGAAAGAATGGTGGAAACTCTAGAAAAAATAGTTGTTCGATTAATTTTTTAGTAGTTTATTAACAGTACCTAATCACGATTCACATACCTACATCTAGTGGGTATTAGCTTTCGTGCACCCTGCATGGCTCGGGGTTTCGGATGGTTTGATTTGGAGTAAAGTTCGGCGAACCAAACGTTAATGTACGAGTAGTACTCCTTTTCACCGACATATAGAACAGTGAACCGAGCGTTAATGAAGTCCTCATTTTTACCGACGGATAGAACAGTGAACCGAGCGTTAATGAAGTACTTATTTTTCCGACATATTAGTGAAATTTATAAATATACATCTAATATATAGGTTGTTCTGTTTTGTTTTGGCATCAGTTTTATTTGAAATCGGTGTAAACACTTCTGATGTTTTCCTGTTATTTCGCTTTTTTAATATTAAATCCACTAGGAGGCCCTTAGAAAAATAATTTCCCTCAATGCCTATTTCATCTCTGGGGATGCTGTGTGATGAGTATTTTTAAGGAAAGGAAAGAGAGGAAGTTCTGAAAATTAAAAAGGTATGAAGGGTGGGTAGGAATCTAGGGGCCAGTGTGTCCATTAGTGATAGAGTATCAATTCCATCGCTCCCACGTTTAGGGAGTCCGACTGGAGAAGTCATGGGGTCTCTCAAAATCGGCCTCTCGCTATCCGGCCCGCCATCCAGCTGGTGAGCAAGACCTGGACAAACTTCACCGCATGAACTCAAACACCCCTGCTAATTCACCTCTCGTAGCGAACCACCTATGGCAGAGGTGTTGGTTATCCAATGAATGGTTCCCGGGACGGCAGTACCCATATCCGCTTCCCAAATTGAATATTATATAATAATGGAATTATACTGTACAATCTAAAAATAAAGTTTCCTCCCTCTTCAATTGTCAATCTATTGAAAATGACAACAAGATGGACACTATACCTATAAATCTTGAAAGATTATAAATGCATAATATTAAATAAGAAAAAAATAAGAGTTTTTATGAAGGCAGTACGTACTCCAGTATTATTCTGATTCACATTTCATACACTATTATTATTAGACCACTTTGACAAAATGCGAACTTCATTTGAATTCAATGCGAGCCAATTTATGCTTTGAAAAACGCCAAAGCGGTACTCACCGTAACTTTTCTCATTATTCCGGATTCAAGTAATCGGACTGAAAGCACCCTGCATATAAGATTTTCAAATCAAATTAATTTTCTTACAAAGTTCCACGGTGCATTCAGCTCAGTCAAATAATCGATTGTACCAGACATATCACTTCTCTGGATTCCGCCTTATTGCAATGATTTTGATATGTAATGCCTGTAATGTAACGCGCTGAACGGGCTGAATAATACACGAATATTCCAGTTGGTAATTATAGTGTATTAGGTTTGATGGTTGAAATATAAAGACAAAAGATTCATGCTTTCAAAGCCATTTATACTACCTTTTGACTCTCTATTTCATGGCGTTCTCTCTCATACAATCACTCCGACGTACGTTCCTTTCACTTATGTAGTATAATAACTTAGTACAATAACTAACAAAACAAGATAAATTAAAAGTTTAATTTTCTTTAAAATCGCCACGAAACGATGGGTAATCAATAAAGGTCGTGCACTGGTTACTAAACCTTATGTTAGTACTTTGAAGTGTATTCTACATTTTCAATATTATTTATTATCCTTATTGTTACCAATACTCGTTATTAAAAAACATATACCTGTAAACTATCCTGACTCGACACAGGATATCTCTAGTGAGACAGGCAGTGCGTTTTTTTGGGTACATATGTACCTACTAACAAATATACATATAAAAATAAATAAATAAATTAAAGGGTATCCACCAATCCAACAATTTATAATTGAGTGAGTATTTAAAAAATAAAGGATTATTTGCATCGCATGTGAAAGATTACATTGGGGGCGCTGTGCAATATACATATTTATTTGACAGGTCGCTATTAGTAAGTTGTAGCTTAGCAAGATATGATTTTGAACGCACAGAATACAATATTAGAAAACACTGCACATCGCATGATATTGTAGTTACTAGTTTATTCTTATTTGTTATTGTTGTTACATTTGTTAGAAGGTTAGTGGCTAAAGAAGAGTTGTTATTTATTTTAAATGTTTTGTTTTTTTTTCAAATTTACGACTGGAAACAAATTTTTTAAATTACATTTGAATGCTAAACAAAGTTAACTCGGGTGTAACTGAAATTATCCATAATAATTATTCATATTTACAAATATTTATAGTTATTTACAATGTCGGGGACCATGAAAAGTTTCAATATTTTTTGTAAATGACTTTAGGTAGCTACTAACGGCTAGCTTCTCTATGTCAATTGGGTATGTAACTGCACCATTCATGGATATGACATTCAGAAGAGATGAGTTTTAAGCTTCGCTATAAATTCGGTTGTGTCTTAAATCAATTTTAAATCTTATTGGAGTTTATTCCAGGCTTTTATTTCCAGATGTGCTGAAAAGACGCTCACTGAGCTTAGTATCAGGTGTGCGCTTTGGTTCCTTCAACCTTTCGATAGCCGATGACGTTAATCTTGATCCGAAGAGTTGGCTGTCGTGAATTGGATTTTTCAGGAATCCACAGTTCCAATAAGTAAACCGAAGCCATTCCGTTAATTGGTGTAAATACCACCCTGCAACGCTTGAACTGGATTCTTTCAGGACATTTGTGATAGGTTAACTTGGTTAGAATTTAGAAATGCCAGAACCTAATCATTGCATTATTTTTCAAAATTATTAATGGTTTTATAGACAGCCCTGATATTATCAGCTCAATTAAATTTACTTTTCCAACTAGAACTACTCGATCTAAAATTTTATCCAATTGTAATAATAATTTCAGGACTCAGTCATTCAAAAATTCTCTTATACCTAGACTTCACGCAGAAGGTAATACATTTTCAGGCATGTTCAACTGCTCTGAATACAAATACAAACAGACGATTATTGCATACATCCTCAACAATTATTAAGATATGTATCTAGAGTATAAGTATCAGTGAATGTGAGGTATGTTTTGAATATTCCCCTCTGTAGATAATTACTTGGAATAGTACTTACACTGTGTTATTCCAGTATTTGTCTGTTGTACAAATTAAATATTTAGTTGTTGTATTTCATGAAGGCTACACATTTTATCTATGTACCTAATGTGATGTGTTTGCACCGGTGTGACAATTGTAACAAACTAAAAATGTAAAAGCCCATATAGGGCGCATATAACATAATAAATAAATTATTTAACAAGTAATCCTTACCTATTACTTACCTTGTTGACCAAATTTAAAACGAAGGCATCCTGGAATACCCCAATATGACTATATTACATTACATTGTAAACAGTGTAATGTTATGCTACTGTTGAAGTTATGTATTTTGGTAGGGGGTGACATATTCTAATATCCTGGGAATGCTCAGAGGAGATAAGAGGGATTGTGTGTTCTGTTACAGTCGATACAGCGTCAGTGAATTGGATATATTTGTTGTTACAGTTGCATATTACGTTACCTATTGTTAATAAGCAGCGTGCATTGATCTATGGCTATAGGTAGGCTGTTTTGTAGTTTTTAACAGATTTTTCTAATAAAACTATCGCATTTAAAAAAACTTAGATATAAATATGGCTAATGAACAGTCAAAGGAATTGCATCAAAACATTACTTGCAAACTCTCCTTAGTCTGATATTGTTATTATTATTACTGTTATATATGATTTTTAATTTAAACATTTTAGTATGCCCTCTTGAATAATCCTTTTTAGGTTTTTTTAAATTTCTTAATTTTTATTTTGTAACTTTACATTTACACTGTTTAAACTTTGTACTTAAAATTTACTTTATATGTTTTACACTTTTCTTTATCTATTTTTAAGTATTTTATCTCATTTATATATCTATATATTTATTTTGTTACCCGTCTCAGAACAGACATCGTCTAGTGAGACGGGCAAAGTACATGTAAATGTTTAAATTTTATGCCAATAAACGCCCGGCTTGCCGGCAATGAAATGAATGAAAAATGAATATTCCATTTACATTACAACTAGCTGGAGTGCTTGCTCGGAATTATTTTATTTTTTTGGATTAATGTTATGAAGTTGTGAGTTTTTGCTTGTCGTCTGAGTGCCATAATCGATTTAACAGCGAAAGTAATGCCTTTTGATGACTATTACTATCTCCAAACAAAGAAACATTCATTCGAAAATTTTATTATGATAAAGTCCTTGAGTAGGTGGTACTTGTGTTTCCCATTTTGAAAATATTCTACCCAAACAAACCTTCTTCTTTTGAATGTGTAATCTGTGGCTAACCAGAGTGGGATATCTATAGGTTAACCTCAATACAACATTTCATTGTTTTTCATACTATTTTTAAAGCGTTATAGCAACAGTTTTACACGTTGAATTTCATTCAAACTACTTTCTAAACCTTTCCGGCACTAATAAGAATAAACTGTTCTATTGTCGGCGAAACCGGTCGAGTGATTTTCAAGGAAATCGAGGACAGATAGACAAACATGTATATAGAGATATATTAAGTTGTAATAGAAAGGAAAACTAATAAAATACAATCAATTGATAAAATTATACAAAAGGAATGGTTAAATGTTCATTTGAGATAATATGTAGGTAATAATTTTCTCCGGTCAAAGATTTGGTATCTCATTTTTTTTCTTCCACAAGATGGCGGCAATCAATTTGTTTTTTTTGAGGCAGGCACAGCTTTTCAACTTATACAGACTGCACGCCACTATTTTTTGATGTATCTGTTTGAGTTTGTTTATTATTTGGGAATAGGTAGGATAAGGTGGAGGATATTGAATTTAGTGATCACTTTCAAAGAGTCGCAAAAGGTTTTGGGAAGGTGACCGCTTTAATGATTTGGTCGTCAACTTATCCAATCACTATAAGTCATGTCTCCACACTGTTAGACGTAGAGAATAAAACTCCAATCGACTCTATCTAGGTACACAGTTATTCTATCATCTGCCTATGGACCATAAGGCATAAAATACTGAAATTGGAATTGAAGAGATCCAGGAAAAAAAACAGTTAGGTCTTTTTTTCTTCATAATTTCCATAAAGCAGTTTTACACCAATACAATGACATCTAAGACATACATATTTATGACCAAGTGGGTCTTTAAACAATATTGCTCTGTGACTTATGGCTATGTCGGAAAATTAAATAATCTCAATTCCCATTATTTTTTAATGATTTTTTTATGTTATACCGCACAAGAGTCTCATCCGTCTGGGGTATGTTA
This sequence comes from Halesus radiatus, assembly GCA_022606495.2. Lineage (NCBI taxonomy): Eukaryota > Metazoa > Arthropoda > Insecta > Trichoptera > Limnephilidae > Halesus > Halesus radiatus. Next base: position 55,927 of record JAHDVE020003351.1, on the reverse strand, counting down.
TGAGGCTGAAGGTATTGAGGCGGGGAAAGAGATGAGGTAGAGGAATGTGAGGAAGTACCTCGCTATTCAGATCTGGTCACCAAACACGACTAAAATCGTTTCAAGCAACATTTCGATTCTGATGGTAATCCTTCACCAGGGCGATACTGAGAGTATCTTCCACTCTGGAACGTGCGTGAAAATTCATTGTGAAATAACACAGCTTAATGAAATAAAATTTACTTGCGCACGCGGAGATTTGAATCGGATTAGTAACCGAGGATCGTAACCACTCAACCACGGAGACCGTCAAAAATAAATTCACTTAAAAATATATAATAATAATAAAACTAATAGTAGTTCTGTATTCCAGAAGGTATGCAGGGGTAGTGCAATGCAATACGCACCATAAGTGATAATAATACAAACAATCTGTAGGTGCGTAAAATAAGAGGAAAAAAAGCCAAACATAGAAAAAGATTACTCATTAAAATATGCAAAATAAGTTCATTCACTGCGAGAGAAAAAAACAATTTTAGACGTTTATCGTGGATATGGTCTCCCATCTCCAAAGGGCCATCAAGGGAGACTCTATCCATGACAACAATCATTGCATAAATGTGTTATGATTGTTGCCAGTGTTGCCAGTGTTGTCAATGACAACTTAATATTGACAACAATGTGACGAGTTTATGTATGATTCTTTGTATACGAAATGTACATATTTTCAGATGATGCCAAAAAAAGTTAGTATTCTTCTTTTTGGGATGAAAACGATTGAAGTGAATTTACTTTCTCTCCTGTAAACCTCGTAAAAAGGAGATTCGACACCTTACGTTGGCACCGGCGATATCATATACACACTTTTACACGCATTCCTAAGTATGTGTTATTCGGGTGAACTCTAATTGTGTTACATGTCGACCGCTTGGAATAACAAGGTTCCATCTGACACGGCAATGTTATGCGATAATGAGTCTTAAAGTTACCCTCTATAGAGCACATTATCGCGTGACATTCCTGTGTCAAATGGAACCTTGTTGATATGTTTTGTGAGAATCATACCTACCACATAAACGCCGATTCTTATCGCCTTCTGAAAAAGTAAACGATCTTCGAAACAACATTCAACGGTTCGCGGCCCGAGCAGTAATTCCGCAGTTGTTTATCGGAATTGCAAATCAACACCGTCGTAAATAACCGGTGCAATTTCAACGATTGCGTTGAACGTTCAAAGCTCGGCTCGAACAATGCAATCGATTGCAGTTTCTACAAGTGCACACACGATGCATTCCACGGAGAGGAATTCAATTGCATTTTGATTCAATCAGCCAACAACGATGTCATTGTACGTCGTTAGCTGCCGTAATGATCGCTTCGATCGCAAGAAAGCGTGGTTGCGATCAGGCTCATAACTTGATCATACAGACCTCTTCAATATCAGAGTATTTATGAACGATTTTTAGTGTGTTCAAATACCCTACATGATAATACGCCCAATTTCTGACTTTTTTTTTTTTACAGTAACTGCAGACAGGAGGCTCTGAGGGAAATAATTTCCCTCAAGGCCTATCTCATCTTTGGGGATGCTGTGTGAAGAGTCTTTTAGAGGATAGGAAGAAGTGAATCTGATTCTTGAAGAGACCCATGTCGTAGGAGGGAGGAAACACAGAGGCCGGCAGATCATTCCACAGCCGATCTGTTGACCACAAGAACGAGTCACCCGTGTGCAAATGTTGTGCGCCCGTTTAGCGTGTTTCCCGACAATGCACTGGTGCCGAAGGGATCAATGATGATAGTTCCTCAGAGCATCTCCTAGCACCTCTTTGGAGAGCAGCTGTTCTCCAAAGATTGGAGTCCGTTTGTTAAGATAGGCGAATCTATCAAACGGACCGCCCGTTTCTGCACAGAGTCAAGGGTTTTTTGATGGACATTTGATGGCAACATGCTACTCCAGCGCCTCTAGCGGCCCGAGATGTGCGAATTGTTTTTTTTGTACTCCTATTAAATTTCCTTTTTAAAAAATGTTTGGTTTCGCTCGGAGGGCATTTGCTAGGTTTTAATTGAAAAAAATAACTTCGAAGGTAAAATTGTTGAAAAACTAAAATATTTCTAGTACTTTTATTTTTTCGAATGCTAGAAATATCTGGTAGGTTAAAGAGGAACACCCGCGAGGCCTGTTTCATACAAAAATAAATTTTGAACTCAAGGCCACAGTTCTCACCCAAACCGAATGATCTTTTTGTCATCAAAGGATATATAGCAAATATCTAGTACGGATTAGAAGAATTTTAATTATTTTTGTTTTAAATTACGAAACATATTCCATTAAATAAATCGACTTCTCACGATTTTAGAAACAACTTTAGCAATTTATTTTAGTTATAAAAAAAAATTACCTACTTTATTATGAAAATACAATAAAATAAAACATTTAAAAGTGTTAAAATCAGCATTGTGATGGGCTTAAATTTATATCAAATCCCGCTAATTAACTTTGGAACACAAATTTACAGTACATAATTTAAAAAAAAGTTTTTTATGATACATTGTTTTTTTTATTTATCATATTTATGTTAAATAGCAAATATGATAATTAAAAAAAAAACGCAAAATAATTTCCAAAGTTACCTCTAAAATCGTGAAAAATCTATACCTTCATTGGCCTATATTTCATAATTCAAAACAAGAATAAATAAAATATTTGTAAACCGTACTAGATATTTATTATACGTTATTTTTTTCAAAAAAGATCATTAATTTTGGATGGGTATTTTGGGCTCAAATCCAAATTTAAGTTTTGCATGAAAGAGGCCGCGCAGCCGTTCCTCTAAACAAGTCTTTTGAAATTCTAAGATTGTTAAAAATGTTATAATTTGACGAGTATTTTTTATAGCATAGGCCCCAATTATAACGAATTCCTACCAACACGTGTCAAATGTTTAATTAACACTCACACACCTCGCTCCGCCCATTTACCTATCGGACTCTCACACCACGTCATAATGGCTTTGTCATGTTCACATTCCGAGGATCCATCATCTTATAGACCTAATATCTAATGGGCCGAACGTCTAACACGCCAGGCATTACAATTAACAGGCCAAACACCCACAAGGCCTTACATTTAACAGAGCACTCAATATAATTGAAAGACTATTCTCTTCAAGCTTTAAAACAGGTAGGTATTAATTAGCTGAGACTGCAAACAGGTGTAAGGGGATTCTATTACCTTAAAACCTAAGAATAATACATATAACATTTTTGTCATGTTGTTATTTTTAAAAATTAAACGTAATATAGGTATCATGCATCTAATTTGTTAAAATGAAAATACAAATGGGGCTTGACTAATTAAATACTCGGTCTACAATCGACGGCCTCCGTGGTTGAGGGGTAAGGTCCTCAACTACAAATCGAGAGGTCGCGGGTTCGATTCGAGCCGCCAAATCGAGAACTCCAATCTGAAGAAGTTCGTGTTCACTGGCAAAGTGGAAGACAGGAGAAGCAGAGGAAGGTCACCGTTGCGTAGGAGTGACCAAATTTTGCAGGTGTCCGGAATGTCGGTGTCCGCAGCTCTCCACATAGCGTCGCAGAATCGCGATGAGTGGAAGAGCCTTGTATACGAGGGAGACTGGAGTGGGGGTCACGATCCTCGGCAATTAGGAAGCGACTCCAGAAGAAAGTATAACATTAATATATTTTTTAATATTTATTATTAAAAATATTTCTTAATTCACATTATGTTATCAATATGTAGACCTTTTTTCCTATTTTTCAACTCTCCATAAGTTGGGTTCCAGTGGTTAGGGGAGGAGTATTGTATACATTCTATAACGCAAATTTAAAAATTCCTTTTTATAAAATACCCGAATAATTATTTGATTATTATACGAAATACCCTCAAGAGCCTATATGCATCTAGACAGAACAAAAAATGGTTTTAACTGTCTATGTAGACTTAAAAATCTCACAATTCACCGAATTCATTACAATTCTGAATAGATATCCCAACTAATTAGCATTCTACCCCTCCCCAAAATGTGAGTTGAGAATTCCCACTACTCAAAACGACTCATTATGTTTTCTGGAAATGTGAAAGAAATCTAATTGGCTGTTTCTAATTCAGAATGCATGGGTTTTTTTTATTATTATTTCTTCCCCGATGGGACCCCCGGGGCGTGGGGGCTAATTACAAAGCCATCCTGATAGGAGAGTATTATACCGGTATTTAAAAAATATCTTATCGTAGTTATAAACACGCGCATTTTTTAATATTATTTCTCGGGGTGCTGGGCATTAAATCATGGGACCGTTCAGGATACCAAATTGTACGTATATGAAACAGAATACGAGGGGAAGATAATAATTCAATTTATTTTTTATAACTTATATAAAGTTTGTAAACATTGTAATATTTAATCATCGAAGAAGATAATATTAACACATCCCAAATGAACCACGAAACCGAAAAAACAACAGAAATAAAAAGATTTCAGTCGCATCTGGGACTCGAACCCAGGACCTCTACCTATCCGGGGTAACCGCTTAACCAACTTAGCTAATGAGACCAGTTCAATTTACGCCATCTTCACCGATATCATACTTCAAGTTCAAGACTTGTTAATATTATCCTCAATTTTTAAATCCCATATTATTGGCTGGTATCTTTATGATGATCGCAAAGTTCTACCCGAACACAATTACAATCTGAATGGAGTCTCGGATAGACCTACCCGATTTTTCGTGGTTCATTTGGGATGTGTTAATATTATCTTCTTCAATTATTAAATAATAATATTTATTTATTTGAAACATATTATTCAACAACAAAATGTAAGAAAGCTTTGACTGCCCAACTTGGAACAAATCCCGTCTTAGGACAGTCAAATTGACAAGTTTGGTTCATATTAAGTGCCATTATACAAAAATAGAAGGGAAAAGCTAGTATTAACATAGTATGGTAATATAATACACACAGAAAAAATAATTGTGTATGCCAGATAATTTGAGTTCAGTATAATAATTAATATAGAATCACAGTTAAGTTTAAAGAGATAAGAAGAAGATGAAGTATAGAATAATCGTTTACGTATACTAGATAATTTGAGTATAGTATAATAGTTAAGTACTTATAGAGAGATGAGAAAAACAAATGTTATAGAGTAAACAATTATGTATATGTGTTTGATAGATACAGGTTGGTGCTAGGAGGAAAATAATGCGTTTAAAATAGAGTACTAAAAAAAGATAATAATATTGAGTAATATTGCTTAGATTTAGTTACGTATCACTCAGATTTATGAGCCGATGACGAAACTCTGGAATGCAGCCCGAAGAGGATGCAGCAAATAGTTAAAATAATTTTTTTTTTATATTCGGTAAGTACGAAATAGTAAATTGTTTATAACCAAATGTTTGTCCTTTTTCCTTTCCTTGATTAGGATTTTTAATCCAGTTAAGACCTTTTCACAAAGAGCACACATAATGTATAAAAAACAGCAAATATAATAAAAAACAGTAATTATTGAATGAAACACTAGTATATATTGATTAACTTGGCGGGTTTGCGATAAGCCGACGTAGCTCAACGGTAGAGCATCTGACCGGATATCAGAAGGGTGCAGGTTCGAGTCCTGTCGGCGACATTTATCTTTTCTCGGAAGGTTTTTTCAATTTGGATGATTGTTTCAGGCTAATAATTATTGTTTATAAAAATATATATATATATTTACAGCATAGAATGTATGTAACATACAACAAGCGTGATTTTAGAAAGTCATGATATTTTATAAGTACTGCAATTTTTTAGGAAAATATCTTATTTTGTCTACTGCTCCGAGGAAGACAGCACTAACTCAAAAAATTAAGTTATCGATTTACTTCTAACCTGGGAGTGATAAATTTGTGCCATATATGAAGCGACCTGCCAGTTAAGTATGTTTTTCTGTATCCGTTTGTACATAATTAGTTAATAAATATTTGTACAGCGCCCTTGAGGTGATTTTTCATAAAAACAGCGTTATACAAATCATCGAATTATTATTATTATATTGAGCAAAATACTCAAGTAGTTACAAAGTACAAATTAAATGAATACATATGTTCAACAAAAAATATTATAATAAACGCCCACCTAAGAATAGAAACAGAATTTAAAAAAAATGATTGGCTCCCTTGAAAAATGAACTAGAGTGAGTTGCTGTCTTCTTCCTTGGAGCAGTCATCATATTCGTAAAATTTCTAGGCTAGTGGTTAAATTAAAGATGCTGGACAGTCTATTCAGATATAGTTAAACCTGAAAGACCTTCCAAATCGGGTGGTCTGAATGGAGGACTTCAGAAGTTGATTTATATTTTACCTTAGCAGTAATTTGTAAATCTCTACGAAATAGAAATTTAACCTCACCCGAAAGGTCTGTGATTAACTTTCATGATAAATTTAACGAAACGAAGAAGTTGGGGAAGCATCAGGCTGGTTTCAGGTTTAAGGCTCTAAATTTAGGGGCGCAGCTAGGGGATAATTATTTAATCTGATGCGTAAATCCTCCCCTCTGGTCCACGTGTGTAGTACAGCGTGAGAAGTTTACATGTCGAATCTATAATTAATTATTTTATTTTATTCTTTATTATATAAATAAGCAAGTGACTAACTAACCATCTTGATCGTGCCATGTTTTCCTCGAACGTCCCCGGCTTTTTCTTCCATTCACATTGGCGTCATATATTCTCCTTACACTCCTTTCTTCGTTCATTTTCTCTACATGCCCGAACCATTTGCAGGTTTCGAAAGGGTATTTGAATAATAACAACTGTTCTGAATTTGGCAATCTTATTTTAGAGAAAAAAATCATTCTTTTGATATAAATAAAGGTTTAAAAAATTTTCACACAGATACAACCGGTTTACAATTAGATAAATTTGAAATTTTAGAAATCAGAAAAAGCATTAATAGTGAATTAAATTTAATAAATAATCAAACTTTCTTTTTATCATTGCCATATTTAATTTCTAACAGAAATTTGTTATTCAATATTTTATAACATTTTTGATTAATTACTTACCTACTTTAATTACTTTTTGTTCATGTTTATAATTTGTCTATTGTTACATTATTGTGTTCTATTTTCACCATTTGTCAATACTTCACATTATTATTCCATATATGCCCGATGAAGAAAGCATTGCTTTCGAAACATGTTTTACGAAAATTGTTTAGTTTTCTTTGATGCATAATAAAATAAGTTCGTCGCATTTTAAGTTTCCTATTTATGTCTTAGAAAAAAAATTAATAAACATTTTTTTTTTAATTTGTACAAAATTTGTGTTGATGAAAAAGGCTTTAAAGGTGCTAGGATTTATACTTATTTATAGTAATTTTAGTTTTCAAAAATCCACTAACATTTAAAACTGTTTGGACATCTTATGTCAGAAGCCACCTAGAGTACACTTCGACAGTGTAGAATTCCCGTTGTTCTAATATAAGTCAAACATAGAAAGAGTTCAGAAAAAGTTTTTGGAATTTGTTTACACGTGAAATGATTTCATTTACGTCTCTATGAACCTTAAAAATCTTGATTAACGCCAAGAAATTAGAGACATAGTAATAGTAATTGGATGATTTGTATAGAGCCGTTTTTGTGAAAAATCACCTCAAAGGCGCTGTACAAATATTACTTCATATTATCAATCTAATTATGTACATACAGATTCAGAAAAAACATACTTACCTTGCAGGTCGCTTCAGATGAACAGTTTTATTAAAAAAATTAAGCTTAGAGAAGATATGATTTTCACAGTTGATATTTTATCCTCCCTTTCTATTAATATTACATTTATTATAAGATTGGTGGCCCAAGAAGAGTTGGTAGTTATTTGAAATATTTATAATTTTTAGGAATGGAGAATATCTATAAAATGTCCGTAAAAAGCTTAAGAAGTTTTTAAAAGACATTAATTTTTTTAGCACATTAAGTTATTTACAGTGTTGCTGCGGACACATTTGCGCATGGATGCGTGAAAATTTGTACCCACTCTATAAGTGACTTTAGGTAAGCACTAACCGGCTAGCCTAGCTAAGCAATTTACAACTATTGATTTATAACTATTAATTTACAACTAAAACTTATAGCTAGCGATTAACTACTGAGACTTATAATTAGTGACTTACTCATATGGCTTATAGCTAGTGACATACAACTTAAAGTTACTGCTAGTGACTTCCAATGTAGATTTAAATAGGTATAACCAGAATATAAACCTCATACATATTTAAAACTAAAACATATTTATGACCAAGTTCATATTTTATACACAATACTGCAAAATGACGTACAACTATGGCTTAAAACTAGAGTCTTAGAACTAGCATACATATGTATAATATTATAAATACCTGTTATGATTATTGCTCGTGCTGTCGGTGGTAAATGTCATACTTCAATTAATTTAGGTATATTATATGACCGCATGATTCTACTCGAAATTATTTTCAATAACTTTACAAGCTACAAGTTATTCCAATAAAAATTGATTTGTTTAAATAAAATCAGTTGACTACTTAACTACGCGGTAAATGCATGTTTGACATTCTATCCTCTGCACATACTTCTAAGGCGACACACGAGTTGCACAACTCAGGGTGATAAGTAAACAGAAGTAAATAATACTGTTATTTTTAGGACTTGAGTGAGAACTGGTATTATTGCATCTGTTTTGTGTATTTATGTAAATGATTTTACAAAACTTGAGTGACTTGAAAACATGGGTTTTATCGAAAAAATATGTTAAAAAAGCATGCCACATGGAATTCGAAACACCTGTTTTGAATAGAAATCTTTAATCACTTCGCGTTGGTATTTCATTTGAAAAAAAAACATGGATGTTTAAATAAACTAAACAAATATTTATTAAGATTTTGGTCGAATCCTCTCGATTTGTGAGTTTTTATGTTCGTGTATATTCCTCCACTTATCTCAAACGGTCGCAGTTATTAGTTTTTTGTGTTTTTGATGGTAACCGTATTGAATGTCAAATCATTCAATGGTAAAGCAATTTTCTGGTACGTATATTTTTAAAAAGCAATGAAGTCTCTGAGAATCAGAGATTAAGGCTAAACGAAACATAATACGCACTCACAGATAAAAAAAAACTTTTAGCGAATAACCGTTTCAAATATTGAAATTAATTGTTTGTTGGCGGGTAAACATACGGAACACAAAATGGAATAAATTGTTACTGTAGATTTAATTGAAGAAACTTGTAAAAATATATACATTATTCTAAAATTAAGAAATACACTATTATTATCAGTTTATTCGAGGACTTGGGCTTTAAGCTTACGACAACAATTTATTCCATTTCATATTCCGTGTGCACACTCGCCAACAAATAACCATGTCAATATTTAAAAGTATTAAGTGCTAAAAGTGTTTGTTTACAAAAATATTTGAATTAGCGCCATCTGTGGGTGCATATGACACATCGTTTAACCTTAATATTTATTACGGCACAACTGCAAGTGCAAGTTGTGAGTGGGATAGAGTAGAGTAGATCGCAAACATTGATACATGAGTGACAATATTATTTTTAGTGTGACTTACCTTAGTCAAAGATAATTGAGAATAGCCCAACGAGTTTCGAATAGTTGTATTATAGAAAAGCAAACATACCTATTCTTATAAATTGTAGTTTTGTTGAAAATGCTAAATTATTGTATGACATTTAGGATACTCCGTTAAATTGATGGCACGTATAAAAAAAATAAAAAATCTATATTTTTGTGATCTAATCCTTACGCATGTCGTTTTCTCCTTTCTATCTTCTACTTTCTTTTATAATTTTTCCAATTGTCAGCATTTTAATAAAATAAATCCATATGTTTATACTAGACTTCATACAAAGTAACTATACTCCATTGGTCACCATGAAACAGGCAGCCGCCTAGTATGGTGATCTAATGTATCTACTCCATGTAAATGTCTCCATTAAATATCATGTATTTTATAAATAAATAAAAACAGAAATGCTAAGGGCGGTTTTATTTAATAGACACAGATATAGGCATGAGTTTAAGAGCGTCATATTGAATATTAGGAAATATGTTTCTCGAATGGTGTTTTTATTGTTAGAATACAATATTATTCATTTTTGACAAGTTAGTTACAAAAAAAATTCATCTGGGACAGCGTTTAAAGGATTGCTTTCATATAAAGACGTTATGAAATACTTAGTTTTAATATAATGCATAACGTTATAGATAGTCCATTCCTCTTGGAATGCTGTGGATTATACGTGCCTAAAAACTTCAGCCGTAGTCGTCGCCGCGACTTGTTCAAAAAATAAGAAATTCAGCAGATATTTTAGCACAGCAGCAAGATAAGAGGAATGGTGCTATCGAATAAAATTTTTAAAAACATTTAATTATCCCTTAAATAACTTTTGTTATATACATATCTTCCCAAATGTTGAGAATGTTAAAATAAGAAATCTTGAACTGTAAATGGATGAGTGATCTGTTCTGCGACAATATATGATTTTTAAATTAAATAATTAGATAAGGTGCGAGTTTTTCAATTAAAAAAAATATTAGATTCTACTAACTAACTAACTATCACGCCGTTTCCCCGCAGGGGTAGGCAGAAAGAACGAACCGCCAAACAACTCGATCTTGGCATACACTTTTTGCTTCATTCCCATGCATACATCGTCTCATACATTCCCTTCTATTATTCCGACTTCTGACATGGTTCGACTCAAGTATTTGATTCATTTGATCGTGCCGTGTCTTCAATTCACTTTCGAATCATATATTTTTCTTACACTCCCTTCTTCGTTCATTCGCTCTACATGCCCAAACCATCTGCCATTACATCTACGAATATAGATTCTAGTAGCATTGATAACTCGCGTATGTAGCATACGCACCTAACACCTATATGTAGCTGGTTCAAAATTCAATTTCATTGAAATATGTATTATCATTTTGGCATGAGAAACACATATGTATTGACGTATTATGAATAAAAGGAAGAAAGATAATAGAAAAACAAGTATTTCTATGTATTGTGAGCGTTTAAGTACGATTATATGAGAAAAAATCCACTCAAAGAACATTTTTTACTAAAACTCAGATCGACATAAAAGGTTGGCCGTAGAATAGCACCATACCAGTTCAGTTCTGCAAATCATCCAATGATTACATAATCTAACGATTCCTTGTATTTCCCATTAACTCTGAATCAACAAGATGGAGGTATAGCAGGTATAGCAAGGCAATTCATTTCTTTCCCTCGAAGTTCTCCTGACAGATCAAATAGCCGTTGGGGGGAGAAATAAAACAAAAGCCTCCATGACAAAGTCAACATCTCATCGGATTGTCCAAAGCCTTTTTTATACCCCCTTTGTTCCTGGTTGACACCTGGTGCCCAAACTGTGACGACCGATCTTTTCCGTCAAAATCGCCATTCATTTAAAGCATTTTTTGTAATAATCATTATTATTTAGTAAAAACGGATTATTTACACTGCGACGTATCCGTTAATTTACTCAGAAATCAATAAAAGGAATTGTGAATAAAAATGAAAATATTTTAAGAATTTCATTATTTATTTATTTATAATTTCTTCAAAAGATTGGTATTCACTTTGTGGCGTCATTATTAATAGATTAATTTAAAATTACTTTGTATTCACCAATTTGTTAATATACATACACATATACCCAAATGTTTCGAAAGCGATGCTTTCTTCATCAGGAATATATGGAATATGTTTTGTAATAATTTTAAATTACCATTTTTTGATTAATTACATACCAATTTTTGTTTACGTTTATAATTTATCTATTCTTACATTATAATTTTTTAGTATTCTATATATTCCTGACGAAGAAAGCATCGCTTTTCAAACATGTAGATATGTGTGTATTAATAAAGTGGTGAATACAAAATAATTTTAAATTCTTTTATTTGTTCAAATTGTACAAAATATTAATAATATTAAAGAATATTCTAATTTATTATAATTGTACCGTTTATGGAGTGTATATGCGATGCCAAAAATCACGTAAATACGTTATAAGTCATTAAAAACAAATCCACCGTATTTAAAAAGTAGGTGGCTCTCCCCACAGGTGATTTCGCAAATAAGTTTGTGCGGCTCACTCGACTGTGCAGGGGGTTGTGATGACGTTCTCGAGATTCTGCTATATAAATATTTAAGCAGAGCAATACCTCTATTTGTCTCTAAAGAGTGGTAATTGGTCACACCTAAAATATAGACAGGTGTGTATAGCCAAGGGTGTCGTCCGTAGAGATGCAGAAAAATATTTAAAAAAATTCTGGTAGACTCTTTCAATGCACAAAGTGTAAGTTCGTTCGTGTGGGGCCCAAATGATAGAAATCGACTTCAATACACTTAACACTTGCGTGATGTTTAATAACCTCAGTGTTTGCGTGTTGGGAAATGGATCAGTCCCTATATAGAAATAATATAAATAGATCGTCTGCACGTGACTTCACCACGATTAAATAATGCTTTTGGAAGGCGAAACAGCTACCACGAGAATTAAAAACTTTTATTCAAATGGAGTTCTACAAATTAAACTTGAACACAATAAATATCACCTTTGATATTGATCGACCAATATATTCCAGTCCACAGACTTCCCATTTTAAGCCTGCGAGATTGTCACTTTTCATGAAATCAGTGTTATTATGGCGTCACCGATAGGGTTATCTTGCAAGGCTGAAAGGAGACCCGAGGTGCAGGAGATGTGGAAGATTAAGGTTGAGATGTTGCTGACTATTCACACCTGGTCACCAAATATGGCTAATGCCATTTCAAGCAACATTTTGATTCGAAATGGTGATCTTTCACCAGGGGATACTGGGAGTATCGACCACTTTATCCATTTCCATGCCATTTTCCCGGTTGGGAAATCATGGTTTTCCCTCAATTTTGTTTCCCATAGCTAAAAATAATAAAAAACGTAGGTTAAAAATTGTGTATTCACTAATAAAATAAAACAAATTCACAATAAAAAACACATAAATTTATTGTAGACCACTTTTATTTTATTAACACTCTACCGGTTTCGGAAGCACCCTTCCTTCGTCAGGAGAATATTATAACTAACTTATGATATAGAATATTGACAAGACATATAAATTTTAGGTGTTGGAGTGGGGGGTATATAACACTTTATAACACATATATAACACTTTGGTTAGCCACAGATTACATATTCAAAAGAAGATGGTTTTGAAAATATTCTACCCATACGGCCTTCATGGTCGACTACGAATACGAAGGTCGCAGGTTCAAATCCCGGCGAGCGCAAGTAAATTGTATTTGTTTATATTAGAACAGATGTATTTGATAATTGTACTATTTAAAATTAAATAATTAAATGCAAATCAAATTCTGTACTAAATTAATAATCAAGGATAAAAATAACACGTGCGCACCCCACGGTGACAAAATATGAACTGACGTAAAACAAAATGGTCGCCAGAATAGGGGTGTTTTCAGCGCAATAATAAAATTGCCTCTTTTTTAAGCAATTGAGGCCATAATATTATTATTTCATTAAAATTTTAATTCATAAAATGAGTATATAAATTAAAATTACATAAAAAAAATACAAAAGATAATATTATTTGTGGAAAAATAATAATGTTTTTGGGCGTCCATAATAATTTGTCAGGGACTGTAGATTCGCGCTACAGAATTGCTGGAGGGTAGGTAATGAATAAGCGCAAGTGAATCCAAGAAGAGGGGGAATGCTCTTGGAAGACGTATGAGTGACTGCTATGAGTGATTTTAATCCTTGAATTCTGCTATGTCAAGTCGAAAAAAACAGATTAGTTCGTATGAAACACTTATCATAGAACGTCAATGGAGCAAGGAGCGTGTGCAAGACAGAGTTTTATGGCATTCCATCTTCTCTATCCGTCCCTGAAAGGATATTTATGTTGATTAGTTAATTACTCTAAGGTTAGTTACCTATATGACAGAAAGAATAATTAATAATTACTACAAAGCGTGTAGGGTGCTGAAATTTCAACCTCGAAATGCAGTTTAAACCATTGTCTCCGTGTATAAAAAAAATAGTCGAAAAATCAGATCGTCTAAAATTTGTCGTCACATGAAAATGTTTTTAAAATACCGGTAACATCTTATCTTGTCACACAGTTTCAGCATCCCCCGACTAACGGATTTGGGTAGACGACATTGTTTGCAGTCCAGCAGCAGTTGCGCACAGACGGAGATCCCGCAGATTATAGCCGCGTATCTCCGTTGAATTCAGGGGAGAAAAAATCCGCATTCAGGACTCGGGACATTCGTAGAACTGGAAAAAATCACATCGGAACCTCAGGGGCATTCGGGAGATCAAAAACCAGCACTCGACATTCACAGGCTTCGCTCCCAAGTCGGCGTTTGGAGGGACAAAGGACCAGATGAAAGGAAGCTGAAATTACGCGTTGTTGGCACCCCGGGATATAGGGGGAGAGGGGGTGGGGGAATTTCTACGAATAATTGATAAAAAATATTTATTTTTATATACGTGTGGGAATTATACAGCAAGGACTGACCACAATATTTATTAAAATAAGAAAATTAAAAAAAAAATTGCTTACTTTTTAAAAACAATCAGGAATGTCGTCAGTACAATACATTTGATTAAGATCTACATGGCATTCTGCCAATCACTATTAGAATATGGGGTTATCGGATGGGGTAGTGCTAGTGATAATATTCTTGATTTACTCATCAGAACACAAAAATCACGAAAATTATACTTAAAGTCCCGTAAGAACTAGCAATGACGAAATCTTCAACGAACTTAACATTATGTCAATAAAACAATTATACTCTAAAACAATACTACTTTACATTCATAAACATAAAAAAAATATAAAAAAACAAGAAATAACAACAATCACACATATTAGAAACACTAGGTTACCGAGTCAAAAATACAACAAGGAATCACAAATACAACATTTGGACAAAAAAACTTCTTTTATTGTGGTACTTAACTCAATGCAAAATACAACATAATTCTACTATCCTTCGAAAATCACAACAGCCATGATCAATTTAAAATCAAATAAAACACTGGATGTGTTACATAGTGAGATCTCAAATAGAAAATATATTAACACCAACTACAGACTAACATCGAAACCACTCAATTGTACTTAAAACACCTAACCTTAGAATTATTTTTATTTTTTTCATCAGCACATCAATTTAATATAATCTAATTTCATATTTTGTAAATGAAATCCTCAGCGCAGGAAATCCCAGCGAGGATACCATTATTTGTTATTTTGATATAAAAAATAATAATAAAATAAAACATTATTATTATTATGTTATTTTGGACATATTGTAATTCTACAAAGTCAAAAGATTTTTTTTCCTAATACACGTTTCTTTTTGTCACTTTGTAATCCTTACCTAAAGACTAGTATATTATTGAAAACGCTTCGATCATAACATAGCAGACATGGTGATGAAATTTCATTTGAAAGGTGATATTTGTTATAAGTTATAAGGAATCATTTTTTACGGTCATATGAAGAGTCGAAATAGCAGAAGAGTGTGGATCCGACGATAGATGTACTCGTATGTGAGTGAAGCAAGAAGTGTGCACCAAAACGAGACTGTGTGGCATTTCATCATTTCTGTGTATCTTCATGGAAAAAAACAGACATTTACAGATTTTAAAATATTACTTAAGTGGAAAATTACAAGCAGTTTATGGAAATGGATCTTAGAATATTGTATTTCCAATCTTTCAGGGAAATAGAAAAAACGTATATTTAATAATTATTAAAAAATTACTTTGTATTCACCACTTTAATAATATTCACACATGTTTCGAAAGCAATGCTTTCTTCATTAGAAATATTTAGAATACATTTGTTTTCTATACATTCCTGATGAAGAAAACATCGCTTTCGAAAAATGTTAATATCTGTGAGTGAATACAAATGAATTTTTTAATTAATTTTAAAGGCGCCACAAAGTGAATACCAATCTTTTGAAGAAATTATAACGTATATTTATTTATTTATTAGTATATTTATACCTATAAAACTTTTTTTTCAATGCCTGTCTCACTAGTGATATATCCTGTGTTGAGAGAGGCTGGTTAACAATTTAAAAAAAAAAATTACAAGTACAACAAAAAGGATATATAAAAGTTATTGGAAATATTAAATAGACTTGGAAGTACATTCGGGTAGATTTGGATGATTTCACTAGTTATTGCACTACCTTTATTGACTATCCATTATGTCGTGGCGATTTTAAAGTGACTAACGCCCGTTCTTCCCAACCCTACTGAGCAACTGTTGAGTCGAAATTTTGACTCAACATTGTTCAAATAAACAAATACGCTCTTCTCAACAAACCTCTCAATCTCGTCACTATTTGTTCGCGATCTATTCACCGCGATTCAAATATTGAGTGACAAAGATTTATTTCCGTTTTAGAATTTCAAAACACAAATGTCAAATGTACGTCTATGAAAGTGGGCGGGCCCTATTTTATAGACTACGAAAGTGGGCGGGCATCCCCATAGAAAATTTTGGAAAAAAAAATGCTTGGTATCAAGCAAACAGAGCGAACGCTCAACAAAACACTTGGCTGATCGGTGCCTCAGATTGATCATTCTAAAGTTGGGAAGGACAGACGTTAAAGTATTAATTTGTCTTGTTTTGTCACGTACTCGTAAGTTATTATTGTATATATAAGTTATTCGCAAATTATCTGAAGTTTCTTTGTCCAAATGTTGTTATAGTTTTCTTTGGTAAATTTTATTTTTATTCTTAACATTATTATTATGCTTGGCTTGAGTTTTGGCTTGTATTGAATTCCACTTACTCACATGCAAAGTAATCACACATTTTCCGATTCACTATCTCGTAGAATGTAGATCACAGCCAAAATTAACTTATAGCCTTGAGTTTTAGATGACCCAAAAATTAAGTATCGCCTGCTGATCATCTCCATTATACTTCGCAAAAGTTTCGTAGTAATTTAATATCAATAAACAACTGTAAAATAAATTCGCGAGCAAGCGGGGAGGCTTTATGCACGTTATGAAAATTCTCAGCCGTTTAAATTTCAACTTTGATTTATTTTCACGTCAGGAATGAATGATGGAAATGAATAAAGGCTTTTCTCCTTTGTGAAGCCTTTAGGAAAATTAATATAGGCTATAAAATACCCCACAGAAATGTTCGTCCGCCTCAGAACATATTCAATACGAATTTTTCAGAAGGAAAAACATTTTTGCTTGGGAACGGATGTTTTTTTAGCAATATTGGGGTATTTTGTACTATGTCGGAGACATCAATCGGATTCTTCGTGGGATACCATATATGGTGATAGTAAAAACGTTTTTTGTATCGGGCCATGGTCTTGCATTAATGTGGTATCCTGTTAAACAAAAGGTCTTGATTAACCTAAATAATATTATGTATATTTGCCATGCTATGTAATTTGCATCTTTTTATCGATGTATCTGGGTCGCGCCTAAGTCCACTCCCCATAAGACAGTAGAACTATGGCACTCAATATGGAAAATGCCTAATCTAGTTATTATGATTTGATTTACCTCAATTAACACTTTACTAATTATGGGTACCATTCTCCACTATCTAGAATGTAGAGCTAGCTAAGACAGCGCCTCGAAATTTTTGGTGTCACTCTGATTGATTTTTGTCAGTCTTTACGGAAATAAACTTCAAAAATTTTTGTCATTCAATATGTTGAACATCATGGACTCTACCAAAACCTTGTTTCGACTTTGAATTGAATAATATTATCCCTAATGTATATTTTTTCCCATTTGTGTCAATGCTTCATTAATGTATTATGTATACTCGTATACTGTTATTTTTTAATTGGTAAACTAAAGTTTTTAAGACAAGATTTTTGTGCATAGCGCAAAGGGTAACAATTATTTTTATAAACCATAATTATTAACCTGAAACACTTATCCAAATTGAAAAAACCTTCCGAGAAAAGATAAATGTGAATATAAATATAAATATTTACAGGTGAAATATAATAAAAAACAGTAATTATTGAATGAAACACTAGTATATATTGATTGACTTGGCGGGTTTGCGATAAGCCGACGTAGCTCAACGGTAGAGCATCTGACCGGCAATCAGAAGGGTGCAGGTTCGTGTCCTGTCGGCGACATTTATCTTTTCTCGGAAGGTTTTTTCAATTTGGATGAGTGTTTCAGGCTAATAATTATTGTTTATAAAAATAATTGTTACTGTTATTTTTGTTTAATTATTATTTTTGTCATGTTATATGTTTTGCATAATTTGATAATAGTCCGTTAGTATAAAAAATGGATATCTGCTCATAGCCAAGGAGATATCTTATTTACTTACATGAGCGACACTGCAAGTACCTTACAATCTGAACCGTGGCGAATTTATACTTTGCTTATATAAAAAAAGTATTTTAGTATGTTTCTGCTTCATCTTTTGACGAAGTATCTACTGCGACAGTAGCCCGTTTTGAGTGCCGGTTTAGTTCATTAATCCGAGAGATTCAATCATAAACGATTATTTAAGCTGACGCTCGACTTTGATGAGTGATACACTTGTATTAGCGATGGGTCATGATTCATTTTGTTAAGAGCGGGAGTCAATATTTTCGTACGACTCAAAAGTACGGCGGCTCATTTAAGAGCCGGCACATATTACTAGTCGACCATAACTCCCACGAATCTTGGCTCATGAGCTTCATGAGCTCATACCCCAGTTCATACGACTACCAGCTCCTACGGATCCCAGCTTCCAGCGTATTGGTGTAGGTACATCAGGTCAAGATGCCAGACTGTCAGGCGCCGTTCACGTACTATACAGTGCCTACACACGTGTAAAAGCGGTAATTATGCTCATATGTACACACGAATGTGTGAACCCTAGATAACAAATGCTTTAAGATGCATAATGGCTCTAAATATTGATTGCGCGTTCCACGGTCGTGGGCATAATTTAGCCTTATAGAAATTAAACACGTATACGATGATTTTATATAAACAAATTAGAACAAAGGACCTTATTTAAAGATATGTCATCATAGAAATGCGCAAGAATAATATCGAATATCTGAGATATGTTTAGATAAATAAAGAATTTTTCTTACGTTGCTCCAAGGCTTGTCAAAAAGAGTCACAGTTCAATTGAGCCGTGGTACGGTTTGCCAGGAGTCGTAAAATGTAAAAAATTAGCCGGCACAAATGAACGACTCATTCATGAACGACTCATCACTAATTTGTACATTGGAGATAAATATCGATAAAACAATACAACCACACGAAGGGTCGAAGATTTCAAAGATCCATTGTCATTTCCGCGCTAAGATATGCGGAGATGCACCATTTTGAATACAGAACATGGTCTGTGTTATACAACCATATGAAAAAAAATAATGTCAAAGGTAGGAAGCAGGTAGTCATATGGGAGATCAAAACAATGCAGGTACAAAATGTGTTTATTTTATAAGCGACTTGAGACACAATCTCCATAGAGATTAAAGGGAAATTCTACACCAATAACTAGACGCAGTCTGGGAGACTTCCAGGGGTGTCGTTTTGAGCTCGGCTAAAAATGGTTGTGTTTCTTGCAAAGTTGTTAGAGTAAGAATGCTTTGTTTAACATAGCCCCAACTTCCCCGCCGTGTTCTCGTACCCCGCGGGTTCATTAAGTGCTTTAATGGATCAGCGGAACTTCGGTACCGTGTCGCGCAAAGTAGTTTTATCAACAAAGACAGTCGTCCACCTCTCCCCTGTCTCCCCTCTCTACCCCTCTCTGCCCCCTCTGTGCCCCTCTTTCCCCGCTATAATCCCATACAACGATCCGACCCCTGTCGCACCAATCTATAACAGCTTTGAACCTATTCCGAGGAATAGATTGATCCTGTTCGAAATATTTCTTTTGAAATTTTACTTATTTATTAATAACGTCCTGATGTGGTTTTACATAATACACAAGTTAGAATACAACATAATTGCTTGATAAAGAGTAACAAAAGAATGATCTCGTTTTTAGATTGCAGATAAAAAAAAAAAGAACAATGGCTCATATATATACGATGCTCCATAAAAATCTTTACTACGTCATGGAATCACTTACACATATAATTAATTGGAACAACTTATTGAAGTTTATAAAGCTCATTGTAATATTTAATCATTGAAGAATATAATATTAGCAAATCTCTAATGAAACACGAAACAGAATAAAAATTCGTCGCAGGAAAGCAATATTGCTGTAAGAGCAAAGGACATCTAAAAAAACCGCAGGATTTTGAGGCTAATATATCAATTAAAAAACGTAATATTGACAAAAGATTTTTTCCAACATCGTACAGGTCTTATTTTTCTTTGTAGAGTCACGGGACACAGATAGATCGACGCAGAAAAAAAACCCTGTGGAATGGTGTACACATTTTTTTGGGTAGTCGTGGTTACAGCGGTATTACTTTCCTGCGACGAATGCAGAAAATAAAAAGGTATCGGTCGGATGTAAGAATCGAATCCAGGACCTCTGTCTTAGGCATAATAAGACATTTTTTTAATATTCAAACATTACATAACAACACCATTAGGTGACCGGTTAGAATCCGACTGAGAAAATGCATCGGGTTCCCACCCAGGATTCGTAGGTTATATCTTCCGCTAGCTAACCCCATCATTGCATTAGCACTATTTCTGCTTTTAGTGATATTACTCAACAGCGGCGTACTGTGTACAATAGTGTACATGGTAGGATATTTGTAGTTCTTCAAGTTCGTGCAGGAATAATTTATTTATTAGTGCATTAAATATTAAAAAAAAGCCACTTTATTGTCATCTTCCGCTGATTGTCCTGGCAACTGAATAAATGCGTGTTTCTTTCCAAAATCATGGAAAATATATTTTGATTGTATTTTGTCTATTTTCTTTTAATGGTTCGGTTTTAAAACAAAACACTTATAAAATGGGACAAACTAAATACACTGACAAATTATTCGGGTTTTGTAAGCAAGCCGAACCTTTTTACTTTGTAGCTGTTTTACTTAAATTGATGGCACGTCTAGCTCGTCTATTTTGGTTTCTTCCCCTTGCGTGTTAGGGCATATTTGTATATTATTTGTTCTGTGGTGTTTGTATTGTGCGCGACGATATGAGTACATGTACATGTAAGTACTGCGATTAATATGATATGCATAGGCAGGTACAAATTGTACATATTTTAATTGTTTTATTATTATTCTTTAATTCAGTTCCTTTCAGATTTTGAGCAATATCTTTCGTGGGATAAATCTATATGTATAAAAATCAACGTAAGTTTGTTTGTTGGTCCTCGATTTTCTCGAAAAGTACTTGACCGATTTCGCTGAAAATAGCACAGTTTGTTCTTATTAGTACCGGGAAGGTTTAGAATGTTATTTGAACGAAATTAAATATGTAAAACTGTTGATATAACGTAGTATGAAAAAAATTGAACCCGCCATGTTTTATTTAGGTTAGCCCATAGATATAACACTCTGGTTAGCCACAGATTGCATATTAAAAAAAAGAAGGTTTTTTTGGGTAGAATATTTTCAAAATGGAAAACACGAGTAGGTACCTACTTAAGAACTTCATGATTTAGATATATTTTGAAAAAATAAACGTTTGGAATGAAACAAAATATTCAATTGAATGTTTCTTTATTTGGAGATAGTTACTTCCGCTGTAAATTCAATTATGGTACCCAAAAGACAAGCAAGAATTCGCAACTTTATAACTTTATTAAAATAAAAAATAAAACCCGAGCAAGGCTGGGTGCACATCGGCTAGTCATATATAATTGAACAATTTCCAATTTTTACTATGATTGCACGAAATTATTGCGGTGGTGAAGAAAAAGCTGTTGGCAATGAACTGAAATCGGCGGCGAAAAAAAACGTTGAAAAATCCAGCGAAATATCGCGCAGGTTTGAAGCGCGCATGAAAGCCGCCATGGGCTGATTCAGCTGCGAATTTTTCGCTTGCGAATAATTCATTGTCGATGCGAATATTTCGCGTCGGTTTGCGGGAGCCTTTATGCTGCTTTTAATTCGCAAAACTCTCCGGCTTCTAAAAACCCACGAAAAGAAATATCACGGTTGAAAGCTTAAAAGTAACGCTGATGAAGCCTTGTACCCATCCAAAGTTTTTCAACAAAGTTCGTATTTTCAAGTAGGTCTGCCTCGTTAAGACTTATTTTTTGCTAGACGGCTTCGGTGCCCGCCGTGAACAAGTACTCGTGCTCTGATAACAAGCTCCTCGGATCAATTTCTATGGGAAGCCATTATTATCGGAAAAACAAATTGGTATTTTTGTCTGGGCTCTGCGAAGACTGTTTTATGATTGCATCAATCTAAAATACGTTAGTTGAGCCATTCACTTGATGCGGGGCACATTTTATATACAGGACGTAACCGATAGACTTTAACGGGCAATTTTTGCGTAATAACATTTATCATATTATATGCCCTATCTCGGCTTTTACATATTTTGTTTTAAAATTAAAATTACAATAGTGACACAGGTGCAAAATGCATCACAGGAGGTACATAGATAGAATAGATAGCCTTCACGAAAATAAAAAATTAAATATTAATGTCTTACAAACAAATTCAGCAATGAAATCACTTTACTTGGTATTCACCTATTTTTATTTTTATTATAATGTACTTATTACTGTTTGCATAATTTTATTTACTTATTATTATGTACCTGTTTTTATTATTATGTACGTATTACTATTTACTTATTAATATTTAATGTGTATTATGCTTATTACTATTTACTGGTTATTATTTACTTAATATTATTATTTAATTATTGTTATCTAATTTTTATCATTTATTTACTATTATTTAATAATTATTATCCATGTATTATTATTTACTTATTAATATTTACTGATTATTATTAAATTGTAAAGCCGCTCATCTCAACACAGGATTGTCTTAGTGAGATGAGTGGCTAATGTTTTTGTTTTCATAATTAAATTTAAGAATAAATATATGAAATCGTCTATGTTCAACCGTATAATTTGCAACAAAGGCGAATATACAAAATACAAAGCGCATTCACAAATACTTATACTCTAGACGAATATCTTATTAATAATTTTGAGGATGTATGCAATAATAGTCTTTCTGTATTTGCATTCCGTGCAGCAGAACATATCTACTATGTCTGAAAATGTATTTCCTTCTGCCCGAAGTCTAGGTACAAGTGAGTTTTTGAATGACCCTGAAATTATTGTTACAATTGAATAAAATTTGGTCGAGTAGTTCTAGTCAGAATACTAAATTCAATTATACTGACATAATGATAGTATATAGGTCTCCAGTGACATTTAATTTTTTTTTCGTTTTTTTTTTTAAATGTTTACTTCTTTCACATGTCGCCACTGATAAGAACCTTATATCAGCACTCTTGTATCAAGTGATATGCACTGTCCCATACTATCCAATGCTATGAGAACGGGACTCTGCATATTATCTATATATATAAAGATGAATGTAAGTTTGTTTGTTTGTCCTCGATGTTATCGAAAATCACTGGACCGGTTTCGCTGAAAATATCACAGTTTTTTTTATTAGTGCCGGGAAGGTTTAGAAAGTAGTTTGAATGAAATCCAATATAACGTTTTAAAATTAGTATGAAAAACATTGAACCCGCCATATTTTATTTAGCATAGCCCATCGATATAACACTCTGGTTAGCCACAGATTGCATATTCAAAAGAATAAGTTTTTTCGGGTGGAATATTTTCAAAATGTAAAACACGAGTAGAACTTTATGATTTAGATATATTTTGAAAAAAATAAACGTTTGGAATGAAATAATATATTCAAAATAATGTTTCTTTATTTGGAGATAGTTACTTTCGCTGTCAAATCAATTATTGTACCCGAGCAAGGCCGGGTACACATCAGCTAGTATGGTACAAGCGTGCTGGCATTGGGCTCTTTTAGCTCAGGAATCGGTGGGTACGTCCTGTCGGGTACGTCCTGTTACACGCTATGTATGTGAATTATTCATAGTATCTATATGTCAAAATTATGCAATTGATGGATAATAGAGGCTAATACAAGAAACTCGTTCTTACCAAACTTCAGATTGAGAATGGGCAGAATTGATCTCTGTAATTTCTAATCTTATGTAGGTATTTCATAACAAAAGCAAATGGTGATGGGTAGGACACATCGCTCGGAGGATGGACAAACAATGGACAAATCTAATCATTCAGCGGAACCAAAGAGGGCCAAACGGAACCCAAGGAGACTCATAAGGACCCTAGAGGATTCGATGGGCTAATCGAGGGGGAAACACTCGTCATGGAAGTGAGGAGAGTGTAATCAGTTTGCGAAGGAACGCTTCCAGAAGTGGATAGGCACTAGCTGATTATAATGACATCACATTATTAGTACACGTTTCTCATTGTAATATTTGCCTACTGAATTGTAAAAAAATCCTTAATAATATTATTGTAAAAAACATTTTAATGCCGACATACTGATAATCGTTTTGTAATAGAAAACGATATATTTGTTTTAACGTTATCTTGAAATAAAACACTTGCTTTCCCTAACGATGTTGATTTATCTATTGTCAATCGATTTCGTTCATACTTAAGTAGTAAAATGTTACACAACCTAATTAAAACGTCAAGACAAAAAATCAGCCAGTATTTTTATTATCTCAACAACTAAGAACTTATACCTAGTGGCTTTCAACTAATGGTAATGACTTGAGCTTGTTTATCCCTTTGAACGCGTATCTACGTTAAATTGGATTAGTTTATTAAATAGATGTATTTCAAAATAAACTTAACTAACTGTTTTTAACCGTTTTCGGGCCTTGAAGGTACCTACCTTGAAAGTTAAAAAATATCATCAAACGTATGTTACATGTAAGTGGGTATCTGGGTTGGTTGGCTGAGTGGGTTGAGACAAAATTTTGGCTCTTTAGGGTTGGGAAGAACGGCCGTTAGTGAAAATGTTATGCCTTGGATAGGATTATTTAAAAGAATAATCAGTGGGAGTGGGCAATCGACATATCGCATTAGGTTCATATGGAATTACAGAGTGAATATTTCAATAAAAATGTTATATTCCATTACTGCACTGCGTATTTACACAGGGGTGAGTTGCCTTTCGATAACACCTGCTCTCTGACAAATGTCTTCCCGAATCGACATCGTTATGAAACTATTAAAAAACCATTATTCATTTGGCTGCATGTCCAAAACTTTGAATATAAATGCGCTTTTGGTATATTACTCACGGTCATTTTTAATTCTGAGTTAGATATAGTTTACCAATTTACAAGTACGTTACTACAGATTGACACGCTTATCTTTGCAGTTACTGATGTCGCTAGTGTAGGTTTTGCGAAGACAAAAATCTACGAATTTTATGTCAGTTTCTCCTTCGACAGCCTGCAAAGTTAACCATGTCAAGCAGTACTAGTGGTTACTACCCCGCTTCGCCCGGTATTCAACGTTCCCCTTTCTTATTGAATATTTCGAGAAATATGTCACTGAAAATATGACTACTTTTTCATATACGTACAAATAGATATATATTTTTTGAGATAGACAAACATTCCCGGGTTACGAATAACCTGTCAATATTTGAAAAACTCCTACTACTATCACAGTAAGCGGAAGATGTTGTTTGTGCCGTGATGGAGGACTTGGCCCGCCGATCAATTGACGCGATGTCAACATAGCCACTGACCGATGATATGTAATATATGTATGTATATATTGCCGACAGAAACGAAGCAACGCCACTGGCGGTGGTCCGATGAACCATGGGTCTCGAATAGTTCTCCGCTTGGCCGACAGGGGCGAGAGCAGCGCCTTTGGAGGCGGACAGCCGACTAACCATCTGTGGCGGGAATATTCAAATATGCAGCTAAAAACCTAAATACATTTTTTTTAAATGAAGACATACATCGCCTTTTTAAGAATAACTGGACAATATTTGAAAATTTCACACTGTCATCATTAAAAGCTGAAGGTGTAGCTTGTGCAATGTGGAGAACTGAACCCACAATACCTGGGTGGGAACCCAAGTCATTTGCCAACTCAGCCACCGACCGTTCTAATATACATGTACATAGGTACACGTTAATTTCAGAAGAGGCTGTGCAAATTTCGTAACACTAGAACTCACCATCAGAGAGTTTTTGCTGTTTCAGGGTAAATAATATAAATTGTTAGCAAATAAACTAAATTTAACCACCGTTCAAGTAATTAATAATAATAATAATAATTGAATTACTTCTATAGCGCCGTTTTTGTGTGAAAATCACATCAAGGGCGCTTTACAAATAATTTATATAACATATTACTTAGACGTATAACTAATACCTTATAGGTAAAATTTATTACTAATGGCTTTCACATAAGATTTATAACTATTGACTTACAACTAAGACTTATAGCTAGGGATTAACTACCGAGACTTATAATTAGTGACTTACTTCTATGGATTATAACTAGTGACTTACAACTAAAATGTATAGCTAGTGTATTACATTTTAATTATATAAATTGAAAATACACTTTGTATATACCACTTTACTTAAAATAAATTAATATTTCGACATGTTTCGATAGCAATGCTATCATCTTCAGGAATAAATGAATACTAAAAAATAATTTCAAGTATAGAAAAATGAAATAAAATTTAAAACAATAATTTAAGAATATACAAAATATGAGCATAAACAATAATGAATTAAAGTAGGTAAGTAACAGATATAACAGATATATGATAGCATTGCTATCGAAACATGTCGAAATATTAATTTATTTTAAGTAAAGTGGTATATACAAAGTGTATTTTCAATTTATATAATTAATAATGATGCCACAAAATTACAAAGCATTTGAAGAAATTATTACATTTTAGATTGAAGTAGGAATAACTAGAATATAAACCCAACACTAATACATATTTGCTAGTGTATTTGAGAAACTAAGTCCAGGAGATGAGTGAACCAATCACTTCAAGGGTGTTTTGCTTTCGATATTTTTGGGGCGTTTTCTAAGAAAAGTGTTTTTAAAATACTTCAAAAATTTATTTAAATCTGGGTAGCGCAAACTAGCCACCATTATTATCTTATTTATGATATATTGTAATGATTTAATTAATATTAATACGAAAACCACGGCGCAGAGAAACAATTCTTTAGGAATCCCGGGTTCATGTAATCCAGCGGCACTTTCAGGTAATAATTAATGTGGGGCATATTTAGCGAGCCGACCGAGTGAGTCAAGGAAGCATGAATTCGCATTCCTCCGCCGATCGGTTGTTCCTACTTTAATAACAGAAGCATGCTGAAATTTATTAATTGGTGCTATAATTTATTACACCGAGAATAACAAATAAAGAGGTAAAATCTTTTTTTTTTAAATGTGTATCATTCTAAAGACACGACATTAAAATTGAGCGTTATTCAAAAGGTAGCCATCCAATAAAATGAATAGAAAAAAAAGTTCTGCTTAAATAGCCAGGGTCCCTCTAAACTTTTTTAAAAAATAAATGTGGATTGAAATTATGGCTGAAAAATCGCGACACCATCGACTGCAAAGTTAACCATCACCCTCTGCGAACCGCAAACATATTGAAAATTGTTAGGCCGCCGGCTTGTGTATACGAGTATTAGGTATATTTCCCATAAACTCATAAAATTTCCCATTATCCCTTAATCACCTATTCAGGTGTTCCTTGGTAATCCATTATGTAGACATAAACAAACCGAACTGGTCGGTCTTGATAAAAATTAAATAAATTTCATTGTTATAAACAAAGCGATTGTTTTATTTCACATTATCATATTGTTAGGTGGGTTAACACCGCTTTTCGCGTAATACGTTTTAATATCTAAAATATTTCTAGTTACTAATCATACTAACGTCTTTTAGAGGTTCTAGGAGTAGGACCACTCCCAGTTTGCTGATTTTAATATGACTAAACTTCCACGCATTTAACATCCCGAAATTCGTATTTAGTCAGGGAGAGGTGATGTTTTATGCCAGGATAGAACTGACGTGTCACTCTGTCATTCTGTTCATCGCTTACTAACATGGGCCAAACTGAATGAATGAATCAAATGAATAATTTCAATCTCATAACATATTCGGTCTAATTCTCAATTTGACAGGGAATTCATTATTGTTTCCTTGAGCCTTGCATACCTATTTCTAACACGCTGCACAATAATTACGGCGGGGATACTAATTGAGGCGACGCAAAGTCTCCGGAGGTATTATCGTACTGTCCAGGACTCCGTGTAACATATAGTATTTCATGCGGTAATCCATAAAAATCCATAGGTCGTCGTTTGTCCGCAGTCCGTACATTCTCCAGTACCCAAATCACCCCAAGTCCCCTATTTAGTAATACCGAGTTCATCCGTATTCGCCATCGCAGTATACATTCCCTAAATAAATAAAAAATAAGAAATCTGTTCCGTATTCAGTTGTGACATCGTGGTCACTACGTCTATGGTCCGATATCGAGTCTCTCCGTTCTAGGTCTGCAGGGCGCAGGTTATTCAAGTCACTGCATGACACTAGTCAGAAGTTCGTAATTCATTCCCGCGGCGAATCCGTTTGTCGTTAGTGCCAGCGCGGCCAAGTAGTCAGTTTTAATAGTCCGGCGAGAATTTTCGAATTAAGCAGTGGGTAAGAATCTTGGGGTGGATCGATGTAATACTTGATCGATGGTAAGGTGTCACGATAAGTGATTTTCTTTATTTTCTGTGGTTGACCGTCACTCTCTCACTTTAGTCGGTTTTTGTTTGAGGAGTAATATTATGTGTATATACATTTTTCGTAGTAATTTTCGTTTAGTTGATTGAGATTGTTATTTTATAATTTTTTATATGCTATTTCTAATACTAGCGCAATTTTTTTTTTTTTTTATGAATGAAAGGAATGAATAAAATGAATAAATTCACAAGGCATGGAGAATAAGACTGAATCGATTCACTACCACGAATGAATCTGCCCATGTCCACCGCACACCTTTGACATCAAAGTCATTAGATATTTCTCAACCGAGAAAATCATGAATAATACCGTACCCCATGTGTTCGCATGTCACGACGGCGTGCGAGCGTAGGTGACTAACCGAACGTTTAATTTGCCACCTCATCCACTTAGTTCAGTCACGAACCGGAAATATTGCCTTTCTCGGAACGAACCAAAGTAGCAGTTACAGCAACTTTGATATTCGCAAATGCTTTCATTAAACTTTTTTTAACGCTTAACTCAGTAATTGAATGCCTGAACTTTTTCCTGCCATGTAAAAGACATTATTACCAGAATGAAATGTTCGCAATGTTCCTGCTACAGTAATTACCTTTACGTGGACATGATAACATTAAACCTGTTTCTAATTATTTGTTTGATAATAAAAATAATATCTTTTTTTTGTAATTAAGTATAACTTTAACAAAAAGTGTACAATGGTTTATAAAGTAGATATATAAAAAAGAAAAATAAAAAATAATATAATAACAATAGGTAACATGTAAAGAACAGAAATACACAGTTATAAGTTGAAGTTTCACATAACCCGCCTCACTAGGATAGCCTGTGTTGAGGCAGTAATTTTGCATATTATTTTATAATACCTATGAATATACACTTATATTAAGATATTCTCCGTAAATGGTTAAATCAACACCTTCGAATTTAACTTTCAATCCATTTTTTTACATGGTGTTTGAATTTTTTTTATGCATCAGTTTTTTTTTATGCTACCTCGAAGAATCTTGAAAATTCTTATCGCAAAGTACCTAAAATTCCGTTCCCCAAAAGTAGTACGATTTCCAGGAATTTGGAGTAAATCTTTATTAGTATTTCTAGTAATACAAGTGTTTGGTATTTTTTCACAGTATTTACATTTGTTTGTATAAAGATGATTGAGGATTGTTTTAGCGTAAATCTGCCGAACGTCAAATACTCTAATTATATTAAAGATTAAGTTAGAGTCTGTAATTAGAGGTAGTTAAGGATTATTTTTATAATCGTTTTCTGTGCCTTTATGATTGGGTCTAGTGCAGATGAAGTACCACCTCCCCATGCTGTGATTCCATACTCAATAATAGATTGACAGACTGCAAAATAATCATCGTTCGGCTATATTATGTAGATGACGCTTTATTTTATAAACAGAGTCAGCAAATATATATTTTTAAAATTTCCTACAAACCTGTTCCCCAGATCATGCATCCTATTGGTTAGTGAGTGACACTGATAGTTGTATATGTATACGTGTTGCAGAAAAATGATAAATTTTGTCTTGTGTTCCTTGTCCGTACATGGATTTTAATAGTGGTGACGATGGCAGGGCTGCCAATTCGGTGCTTAAATAATAATAATAATAATTGGATGATTTGTATAGCACCGTTTTTGTGAAAAATCACCTCAAGGGCGCTGTACAAATATTACTTCATATTCTTTATCTAATTATGTACAAACACTATATATAATACAACTAGGTCTGAAATAATTTTCCTGTCAGATAGCGTAATTAGATACAATCGATTCATCAATCTTAGATAAATAACATTTTCAATTTGAATTTTGAGTTTAAAATTTATATACCTAAGAAATTTGTGAACCCAGAACGGGTTCAACACACATTGTTAGAGTGTACTTCATACAAAGGGGACAAAATAGGTGAATTATACTTCACTTGACTTCTAACTACTGAAGTGTGGGGCGTTCTCATACAAACTAAATACTTGAAATCATTTAAAAATTTGCAAAGGAAGCCAAGCACCTTTAAAGTCTTGCTAGTTACATAGTTAATGTGAGGAATGAATGTCAAGTTTTCATCGAGTATTACGCTCAAGTCGCGAATTTGTGACACTGGTGTCATTTTAATATTATTTAATATATACTTATGTAAGATATGAGAATGAGTTTTTTGTTATTATTTTTTTTTTTTTTCTTATAAATCGCATTACAAGTAATTTACAAAATATATTTAAATTAAGGGTATTTTTGTTCGCGTATACCTTATCAGAAAAAAAAAGAATTCTTGTGTTTGATAAGGGAGCCACGATTCTTAATTTGGTGGTTCCATAATATTTAATTTGCTTCTATTTATAAAATGATTCATTTAAAGTATTTACGTATGTAATTTTTTTTTAGAGAAGACTTTAATTATATTTATTTTTTCTGGTTGGTCATTAATGGGGCGCATTTCAATGGGGATGTTATTGTAATTTTTATGGCTTGATAAATACAACAGTTTTGCATTCGAGTTGTTTTAAAATTAGGTGTTATGAATTGATTTCCATTTCTCATTAGTTTTTGTAATATAAAATTACATTACTTGTCATTTCTGTTATTATAGTTCTTAACTTTTTTTTTGAACTATACTTATTTAATACTTATAATGTCAGTGTACCTACCTAATTGAAGTTATTCATAAAATACACAAATATTGTGTAAGTATTTGCCTGGCTACGAAAAGGAAAAAAAAACAGTACCTTGGTCCTTTTATGGGGAACGACAAATACGAGATAACTCAATTGATAATGGGGGTGAAGATTGATGAAAAACTCAAAGTAGGTAGACCCCAATACGTGGCTTTAAATCAATCTAATTGACACTGGCAGAATTATTCCGGGCTGCAAACTGATGTTACCAACGAGTTACCAGATAACATGAATTTTTTTTTTCAATTTTTATTTTAATTTATTTATTTGAAGACAATTTTTATTATATAAACAATTATTATATGTAATAAAGTGTATGTACTGTAAATTATTAATATACAATCGTACCGTGAACGCCTCACTGGGAGAACCTGTACTGAGGTGTTCAGGTATTTGTGATAGAGTATTATTTGGAAATGGTTATGTAATTATGTTTAAGATTGATAAAGATATTGTAAAAAAGACAAAAAGCAAATTAATCATCCATATTTAATGTAAACGTTGTTATGTTTGATTTAGTTGTAATAAGTTATGAAGAAAATCTGTTCGTTTTGTTTTTATCCAGATCGAGATATAAAGTTTTATTAAATGTGTTGGTGTATTCTCTCTTGTTTGTTTTAAAGATGTAGGCGTGTGATTATATAGTTTAATTTTAAAGTATTTAAAATGTCTTTGTCCGTGGGTGGTATATTTCAATGGTATATTAAGGGTGTAGTTTGTTGAAGAACTTGAAAAAAATAATTGATTGGGATTGTAGGGGATTATGAAGATTAAGTTGTCTAATTGTCATAACGTTTAAAAGCTTGAAAATTTTAGCACACGGCCTCCATGGTCGAGGGGTAAGGCTCTCGACTACGAATCCGAAGGTCGCGGGTTCAAATCCGGCGTGCGCTAATAAATTTTATTTAATTAATTTGTACTGTTTCACAGTTAATTAAAAAATAATATTTAGTATATTTGCGCACGTTCCAGAGTGGAAGATACTCTCAGTATCGCCCTGGTGAAAGAACACCATTTAGAATTGAAACTTTGCATGAAATGGCTTTTAGCCGTGTTTGGTGACCAGATCGGAATAGTCAGGTATTTCCCCACCTTCCTCTTCCCCTTCTCCTTCCCCTCACCAATACCTTCAGCCTCATAACATTCCTCAACTGGGGATGCCATAGTCTCACTGGCTCCAGACGGTTGGGAGCAGTTGAGAATCTTTTGCGGTATTCATATAAAAAAATGCAGAATCTGTAAAGTATGGTACTTGAAGAATATTTTTAATTATTGCGTTTTGTGCTTTTACTAGTGGGTCTATACAAACATTAGTTTCCCAAGACATATCTGATTATGGAATGAGAAAGTGCAAAATATATGGTACTTAAAATTATGGGTGGAAAAATGTTCTTTTGAGAGGTTTTTTTTTTGTTTTGGTTGTAAAATACATCAATTTTGTCAGTTCAACGTAGTTTGTTAATGCTTGATCATTTTCACGTGATGTAAGCTAATGTCTCTGAAAAAGCTAAATTTTATCAAATTCGCACAAACACTTAACCGCACCACAAAATAATAAACATTCACATACCATCAAGACCAACCAGCAAAACCGATTTTTTTTACTTGCCCGCATGCAGGACCAATCTTAGGATAAATTCTCCAATTCCCCGTATTTGTGCGCAATATAACGCATAATTTCACAATATCGACATTCTTCACAATATCCTTTCAAAATATCGAACCGAAGTAATACGTACGACCACAAATTGATGCATGAGTATAAAATGTTCTGTCCCGATCGTATCTTCCTCTTCCTCTCCCCACTTCCTACTTATTTTTTTTCTAAGAAAACATCTGTTCTTAATAATGTTACCATAAGAAACTTAGTTGGCTTACCTCTCATTAAACTTCTTTTGAATATAAATTTTTATTAAAAACTGTTTATTTCTTTCAAATAAAGTTAGCTAAAACGATGCATTATGCAACGGTTCCTCGTTGGAATTTAATCCCAGAGAAAAAGAAACTAAAGCTATCCGGAATGTTGTTGTTTCTATGGGCTAATGACGGTAGGATGCTATTAGCGCGGTCTCTGAGAGTCTCGGGTGCTAATCGCCACCGAGTGATAGGCAAACGACATTCTTGAAATCTATAGTGACGCATATTGCCAGTTCTCTTATTGAGGAAAAATCATCAATGCAATATTTAACAGTTTCGAGCGCTTTGAAGTAAAGTAAATGTGTTTCATTGACCGCAGATGGAACGGTTTGAGAAATTATGTGACAGTCTTGTTCTGGAATTTGAGTCAATACTATCCATGCAGTATGTAGGCACCGGGGCTTGGTATCTGGTTTCCTTCAAGAATGACGAATGAGGGTATCTTGTTCACATGTTGTCGTATCATCAATAATTTTAATAACTCGGTTTAAAGATTGATCGATTCCTAGTTTCACGAAGTTAATAATAACTATGTGTGTGGTTTTATTTATTTTATTTTTTTATTTCTGTAGTGCAAAATGTATTTACATCTTATCTAATTTTTTTATTTGCTTATTTATTTATTATTTAAATATTTATTTTGAAAAAAACAGTTATAAACACCAATACAATGAAAAAGCGATAAAAAATTACAAAAAATAGAGTTAGCATAATTATATAACATATAGGTGAAACCAAAATAGTTTTAAAAAGGTTATAAGTAGGAACATAATATTATAATATAATAGCTAATACGTTCTAAAAATTAATGTATGTCATGTGGAAAATATCCACATGACATACAGGCAGTTAATTAACCTAGTACGTCTTCCCAGAGGTATAACGATTGGAAAGATAATTCAACACTTGGGAAGAAACGGAAGCCTGTGTTGGTGGCCTCGCATGGAATTATTAGGGACATAAAATCCTATTTATGTCCCTAATAATTAAATAAATCGTCATGTACGCGTGAGATTTTGAGATTGAAGATTATTAGTACTGTTTAATATGTGTGCAGACATACATGCAAGATTAAGAAAGGGACGTATAGATGGTTCTGGCATGTAGAGGGAATGGACGAAGAAAGGAGTGTAAGGATAATATATGACGCGAATATGAATGGAAGAAGAAGCCGGGGACGTCCGGGGAAGACACGGAACGATGAAGTGAATCAAATACTTGAGTTGGGCAATGTCAGAAGTTGGAATTACAGAAGAGAATGTACGAGACGTTGTATGAAAGTGAAAGAAGCAAGAAGTGTGTGTAAATATCGATTTGTTTGGCGGTCCTTCCTCTTTGCCTACCCCTGTGGGGAAACGGCGTGATGGTTAGTTAGTTCTCCAGGGCGATATTCTCAGTATCGCCCTGGTGAAAGACCACCATTCAGAATTGAAACATTGCTTGAAATGGCTTTTAGCCGTGTTTGGTGACCAGATCTGAATAGCCAGGTATTTCCCTACCTTCCTCCTCCTCTTCTCTCTCCCCTCCCCAATACCTTCAGCCTCACAACATTTCCCAATTGGGGATTCCGTAGTCTCACTGGCTTCAGACGGTTGGGAGCAGTTGAGACTCTTGTGCGGTTTTCATATAAAAAAAAATTTAGATAACTATTCCGAGTTTGCTAATAAATTATTAGAGACAGGCCATAGCCTCAATAAAGAAGAAAACTAAGTTGAAACATTCAAATATTAATACATATTTTAAATTGAGTACCTTGGAAACATTACATATAAACAAATAAATTAAATTTAAAAATAATTTACCAAACAAAATAATAGCAACCTGTAAATCACCTTTGTTAACCATGTTTCATAGTTATTTTGACTCACCCCCTCTTCCAAATCACCACTTCCGCTAACCCCACCTAATAATGTTTAATTATTTCTGTACTTGTTTAATTTAAGTTAGTTTTAAGAACGCTAATGAATGAAACGGATGTGTCGCAACCGGTAGCGCAATAATAAAATTAAGTAGCGAAAGTACATAGTTATTAAAACTCTTCAAACAAACAAATAATTTAAGCAGACAATTTGTTGAAAAGACATTACGTTTAGACCCCCCAACATATTCAATATGCGTTATTTAATACCCAAATAGTTATAAAATTAGTTTTTGCTTAGTTCAATCATACTTTCGAAAATTCTCCACAAGTCAACATACTTTGGCAGCGCGTTTCGTGTTTCCCGTTAGCCCAGTATTGCCGTAGCTATATAGCCTACTACATCATATAGAAGCATCAATCTTGTTTGGGTAGCTACCCACCTAGAGCCTTAATCAATCATCTGCTAAGGGAGGGTACCTACCCCTATTTGGCGGTCTCATATTGGGATACTCTGAAATTATTTTTGAGTGTTGTTCTAAAAATACGTTATGATTCTTTTATAATGGCCTGTTTTTACGACCAGTCATTATGATACAAGTAGATAAAATCATATTTTACTCTCATATGTAAATAGTATGTACAACACTTTTATTGATTTTATATTATACTTCAAATGTATACATGCTATCAAACGAAGAAGATACGACGTGTGGTTATGGGAGTGTGTTATTACGTGAAGGTGTTATTAGGTGCCGGAGTTGAAGGTGTTAAATTGTCATCAACATGTCACCCCATCTTTGCCTGAAGCAACTTACTGGACGCCTTCCGCCCGGAGAGAACTCACCCCTCCCGCCCTATTCTATTGCTCCACAGAATAGGGGCGGAAAGTGGAGTGGTACTTTCATAAGTTGATAATACATAATTGGGTAATTTATGTAGTGTCGAGTTTGAAAATGGCTTTGAATACCGAAACAACTGTCACCATAATAACAAAAGACTAAAATACGCTCAGGACTTGATGATAACATTATTAAATTTGATTTACTTTACATTTTATAAAAAAAAAATTGTGAAAACCACGAAAACTTATAAAAATTCAACAAAACATCACCAAACTTTATAAATCGTAATTCTGTGAATATATTTGTACCAGACGTAATCTGGCACACAAACGACTGTAGAGGCCGGCTGATCCCAATTTAGGAAGCGGGCTGGAGGGGAGGGGGTGGCGACCTATCGTTCGCTTTTGCAAAATCACTTTGCTTCTGCACAAAATTCCTTTTTGTGCAAAAACTCTTGCGGCTGTACAAATTCGTTTGCATAATG
Source organism: Halesus radiatus (assembly GCA_022606495.2). Taxonomy (NCBI): domain Eukaryota; kingdom Metazoa; phylum Arthropoda; class Insecta; order Trichoptera; family Limnephilidae; genus Halesus; species Halesus radiatus. Next base: position 19,303 of record JAHDVE020003351.1, on the reverse strand, counting down.
CACACTTTCGTGTAAACTCGGATGCTGCTCTGCGTGCCTTGTCCGTGGTCATTCGATGGTCTGATTCCGTGAGCGTTGGTAGTCCGGGGGATAGTCCAAGGGTCAGCGGGGAGTCAGAGAAGCAGAAGGCAGGTCGGTTTTCGAGAAGAGTGAGGTAGAACGGTCGGGGAGCAGAGGTGATGTCGGTTCAACAAGGTTTGAACAAGTTTGGACAAAAATGTTTGGCTATTGGGCCGGACCAGTCGTGCAATCTTAAATCTTTATTTGCTGGCACCGGCCCCGTACAATTTACATTTATTCTTATGAACTACAATTTATACAGTTAATTACATATTTATAAAACAATGAGGCGGCAAAGCGTCCGACACGATATTAATTGAATGTGTTTAAAACAATTGTATATGCATAATCTATTCAATATTATACTCGTAGTTTAGAATGTATCGAAACTGTGTACGCACTGCAGCTACACTTAACGCTATAGTAATAATAATTATTCGTTAATTTCTAGTGCTGTTTTTGTAAAAAATCATCTCAAGGGCGCTGTACAAATATTACTTCCTGCTACTTATCTAATTATGTACAAACAGATATAGAAAAACATACTTACCTGGCAGGTCATTTCAGATACATACAGTTTTATTAGAAAATTTAAGCTTAGAGAAGACAAGATTTTTACAGTTACTATTTTATCCTTCTTTCCTATTACAATCGAAAAGTTGGTATTTATTTAAAATATTTTTATTTTTATTGTTCAATTTTGGGACTCGAGAATTTTTATAAAGTTACCTTAAAGAACTTAAGAATTCTACTTAGGTTTATTATTTTTCTACGTTTATCCTTAGTCTATAGCTGTCATTATTTTTTACTATACTGTGTATCCTGATGAGGAAATCTTCGCTTTCGAAACATGTTGACATTTTTATATTAAACTATGGTGTAACTAATATAATTTTTATTAATTCCATTAAATGACGACACATAATTACTATGCATCTATTGAAGCAATGTCATAACTCACCATATTTGAAGATTTTTTCACTTAAACTTTTAATTTAATATTAATATAAAAATGGTCAACTTTTCATAGTGCTGTTTTGTGATAAATCCCCTCACACGTGTCGCTGTTACAATTTTAACTGAGCGAAAAATCATCAGATGTTATTAATAGGTTCTTAAAGAAATTGAGGTTGAAAATATGTCTATGTTTTTATTTCAATACTTTAATAATTTGAAAAAGAGTCAAGGATGCTATATTTGCACGAAGCCATACCAAAGCCTGGCATAGTATTTAATATTCCAACGCTTTTGTACTTTCACATTGTGCCAGTATCTGCGCAGAATAAATGGCAAAGCATTAAATGGGACATGGCGGAATTAAACCTAGGGGTAGGGGTATCCGCTTAATAAGCCGCCCCGGCACAGACGCGCCACTGACTCGAATATGGGTCATCTTAGGCTTAGCTAATCAATTATTTTTTACGGTCAGTTATCTGTTCCGGAACAGTCGTTTGTTTTGTCTCGCTTTTTCTTTGTTCGGAAATTCTAGGTACTTTATTACAGCGTAAATTCTAGCGGACTAAAACTGTAACTTTGAAGTATAATTACATTATCTTTGTGATTAACAAAATACTATTAATTTAATATTTAAGCAACTCAAATGGTTTTTGATAAAAACACGCCATTTTCGAAGCAGTATGACAACCAAATGATGAAATACAATTTTTTTAAATGCGGAATAAAAATTTTTGTTCCAATATTCGCCAATGACAACATCACTCCAACATAATTCCTTTGTTCTTTTACGCATCCCCTGCACAAACATATCCCACTTGCAACATGTTGTATGTCGTAAACAGTATTCAGATAATAAAATATATACATACATGTATTGGACATTCACGCACGTCATCCATTGCGCCACAAAGACCCGGCGTGCGCCACCCTCCCTTAATTTAATGCTTATCCCTTTGAGCGTCAAAGCAACCGACTCTAAATACCCAACAATGAGCCTGATGCATGATGATTTGGAATTATTTTTTTCGGTTTTATGCAGATTTTGGATTATCAAAGACAATTTATAAATATGGATTGCGCAATCGCTACTATGAACGTATGAAATGGTTCCATGATAAATGAGTACACGTATAAATCGGCACACTTGACGTATTGAGGACTATGTCCTTTATTAATGTTTGTCCTCTCTTACCTCATTGTGTGAGATTTTTTTTTTGTGATATTCTCGGTCCAATGCCAAAGTCGCGAATCTGGAAAAGCGTAATTTTTGAGGTACTTGAAATGGTATCAAAAAACAATTTATCTTAATTTCCATCATATCTATGGATTTGACGGAAATTAACAAATGTGAAGTTGGTTTATTAACGACATTCATCGGAGCGTGAACATACTGAGAAGTGGTGAATAATTAATATTACTTACTTTATTAATTAACGTTATATTAGGATCACTTGTTCGTTTATTAATGTCCAATTGTTCAAGCAAATTTAATATAAGACCTTTTCTTTCTATATGAAAGGGTTTTGGTTCGATGTTATCAAGAGGGATGTGATTACTCACAAAGATATGTTCATATATATATATAAAAATACTTGCAGAACTTAATAATAATATTATTAAATACGATTTAATAAAAAAAAAATTAAATTAAAATTAGATGGAGTTCTACGAATTAAACACAAAAATAATCAATAAATGTTTTAAATGTTGTGTAATTTGCTTACCGCAGACAAAATAACACAAAAGAAACGTGGACGGCAGTTAACCAAAGCTGGTGCCACAATAGGTGTAACGTGACTTTTGTCTCCAGCCGTCGAAATCGTACTTAGGGAAAATCTATTAATTCTAACGTCAGTGTTTGTAACATTTCCGTATTCTAAGTAGAAAAATCAGGTAACACTATATTTTTCTAAGCCCATTGAAAACCCATGCAAGAGGCTCCCTGAATGTATGAATGGTATCTATTCTACTAGTAATTTGTACAAATAATCATGTGAATGTGTATACACGTGTTGCAGATACGAACGTATGCAGCGTGTGTCCCCCGCGGCGGAGTGTGAGTGCATTATTTGTCAGGAAAATAATCTCTTCCCATAGATACCGCTACGCCCGCTGGTTAATTATTCACCCTACGGATTTACTATTATCTATTGCACTGGAAAAAATAATCAGCTAGCCAGTTTAAATCTATAATAATTAAAAATCAACGGAAGTAATACATAGTACAAGATTTGGTCAAAATGAGAGAATGGTTATTCCAAAAATTGCAAATAAATACGGGCAACGAATATTTACTTATCTTGTACATACAATATTTAATACGATGTCAATGCATATAAAAATCTAATCTAAATTCACAACTAAACTCAGAGATGCCAAAAAAGTGGTTAATACATCGATGTAGAATTTTTAATTTGATGTTGTTTCTAATATTATAATATGTATATTAGTATCCATTGATTTTATGTAATCTCATTATTGTAACTAACTAACTAACTAACCATCACGCCGTTTCCCCGCAGGGGTAGGCAGAGAGGCCGGACCGCCAAACAACTCGATTTTGGCATACACTTCTTGCTTCATTCAAATTCATACAACGCCTCGTACATTCTCTTCTGTTATTCCGACTTCTGACTTGGCCCGACTCGAGTATTTGATTCACTTGATCGTGCCATGTCTTCCTCGGGCGTCCCCGGCTTCTTCTTCCATTCACATTCGCGTCATATAATATTCCTCTATTATAAATACTATATAATCGTATGGAATATTTTATTAAGTATGCTTATGTTATTTCTTTGTATTGTTATGATTTATTTGTGTATTATCATCCAACCTACTTATACCCCTTTGTTAAATACTATAAATACTTTATTAACTATACCTGTATTATATCTTTGTAACGTAATTGGTTTGTTTGAGTATTATTGTCCATGGATACTTCAAGTACATATTTTATTCGACATAATGCATGACAATTTATCGTTATATTATATGTCTTAGTTATAAAATTGTTAAATTATTCGGCTGATGTACTTTGCTCTGGCAGTTTAGTTGGTTTTTATTAATAATAAAGAATAAAAAAACAAATACAGACGTACTTACTTATTTCATGTCTAAACTACGTTCAGCGTTTTAGTTTATCACCCGACGTGAAAGCTCGCATTCAATCCCGCCTTCAAAGTTTTGACTAACAGGATGTCCCGTCAAAATCAACGTAAAGTCGGTTTATTTATTCTGTCATTCCGCGTGGAGAACAGAGATTTCCAGCCGCTTTCATCATTACGTACTTCTCGGTAAGGGGACAACAACAATTGTCATGAACAGCAAATAGCTTTAGAAGGCTTATTTACAATGTTTTAGAAGTTTTGAACCGCTTTTCTCTTTGAAAATTAAACATAAACGACAGTGGCATGCATTGCCCTATGACCAAAGGTAGACTGTGTGTATTTTTTTATGTTCAGGTATGAATTGTGCATTGAATATTACAAAATGCACATTTTACTATGATCTTTTATTGTTTTTTAATTAATTTTATTTTAAGACATTTTTCAAAATAAATATAACGCAAAAAGTCCAGATAATCTAATTTTTTCTAATTTGTCTAATGGGAGCTTGTTATTCAAAATTTTATTCTAATTTTGTAGTTTAGGTTGAGTAACAAAATACATATATCTATATAAAATAAATAATAAAAAACATGTATATAAAAACATAAACGACAGCAATAAGTCGTACATAAAAAAAAATATTTCCTACTGAACTAAAACAAATAAGTGTTTTTCAGGTAGCCAAGTTTCCACTGATTGTTGTAGCCAATCGAATAAATGAGGGTACAAGTTCATTTTTGAAGAAATATTTTATTACCTTTAAATTTATTTTTATGATTAATTTTTTTTAAGATAAGCACAGCTTTTCATCCTTTGTGGACTGCACGCCACTGCTAACCGGTGTTTTCGAATGGACGAAGAAAGGAGCTCTAGAAAGATTAATATTATTATTAAACGAAAATTCACAATTAAGTAAAATATTTACTTATGGTGGATCACTTCACGAATTGAAATAATTATTTTTACTTTATTTTTCTCCCAGTGCAAAGTGTAAAAAAAATCATATATAGAAACATACTTACCTGGCCGGTCACTCCATATTAACACGTTATATCATAAAGTTTTAGCCTGGGAAGATATTTTGATAGATTTTGCACGCACAGGACACAGTATCAGAAAATACTGCACATTGCATGATATTGCGGTTACTATTTTATTCTTATTTTTAATTGACATAATTTATATATTTTTTTAGAATTTAGGAATTTAAAACAGATTTTTAAAATAATTAAAACTTAAGAAAAAAGAAAATATACCTACAAAAAAATAATGACAAGTATAGACAAATAATTAGCAAATAGAACAAATTAAAAACAAAAACAAAAATTAAATATATGTGATGAAAGTGGGTAAGCAAATAATTAAAAATAATTGAAAAAAAAAAAAAAACAAATTAAATAAAAATTTTGCAAAATTATTTTTTTTTAAATATGTATAACGTCAAGAAAATAGCAAAGCACAAAAAAATAATAATAGTACTTATTATTATTAAAAATTATATTAATAATATTATAAATGTAGTTATTTAAGTGAAAATACATTTAAGAGATTATTAATAATATTTTATTTAATTATATTTAAAAAAAAAACAAATACAATAGCTTACTAAATCACTTACTTAATTGCACATGTGGACGGATCACTTTTTCAAGACAGTGATTTAGTTAGTACTTATTACAGTCCTTGGCAATGGCTACGTGTGAACTGCCAATTACATTTGTGATTTATTTAGCAAATTATCTACCTATTATAGATTTTACTAAGAGCCAGTATAAAATTAATATTAATAACCCTGCAGACTTTAGTATGGAATATATATATATATATAAACAATATACTACGTACATAATTATTACAAACATCATCACCCATAACACAGTCATATCTCGCATTTAGCAACCATCCAGGAGAGCCAAAAATCTGTTTTTCTTTGTCGGATTCTTATACATTTTATTCCAAGTTTTCCTAATGAAGTTTTAATAACGTTTTTTTACACTATTAGCGAAACATGAATCCGGAAAGAAAACCGTTTTTTTTTTCTTAATGTGAGTACCACTCAAGAGCCCTAACTGCTCCAAACTGTCTGGATCCAGTGAGACTATGGGATCCCCAACTGGGGTGTGTTGCGAGGCTGAAGGTAGTGGACGAGGTGTAGGAGATAGCGAATGGGGAGGTTTGGGAAGTACCTGCCTATTCAGATGTGATCACTAAACACGGCTAAAGCCATTTCAAGCAACATTTCGTTCTGAATGGTGGTCTTTCACCGGGGCGATACTGAAAGCTTCTTCCACTCTACAACGTGCTGCAAATATACTGTATATTATTTAAATGAATAAATTGTGAAATAACACAAATTAATCTAATACAATTTACTTGCGCACGCCGGGATTTGAACCCGTGACCTCCGGATTAGTAGCCGAGGATCGTAACTACTCAACCACGGAGGGTTATATATCATCTTCCTTTCGAATGTAGCATCTGATAAGTTAAATTTTTTTTCTCTACTAATTATGTATAATAAATTACGATAACTTATGGCTAAGAGATTACATCCACAAGTTCATCGATCAATAATACAAAACTGCATGGTACAATGCATTTGACCAATGAATGTGATGTCGCGTTAAAATATGCGTATTACGTACAAGCAGATAAAATACAGGAAACCACTTGGCATATCACCTCAGATTAACATTGCCTATACATTATTTATGTAAGTAGAGCGATTTCTCCACGTGTAGATTTTTCATTTTAAATCTTTAATGGGAAGCTTTATTCGTTAGTGCCTACTTTAATAAAGTTGATGTAGAGCAAATGAATGATTGTAATCCAAATTAATAATGCATAGACGGTTGGGAGAATAAGTTGGGACAGATCACGCGAAACGGCAGATTAATGAATAGTAATGCAGTTAATGTAATTAGGTACAGTTTAAGCATTCAAACTGTCCGGAATTATTGGGACCATGCCATTACTAATTTGGGAAATCTTATGCGCCTGAAGTGGAGAGGATCTTGTAAAAATAGTGGTTGAAAAGTCTTCTTCACAGATCCTTATATCCGAGGGTTCGGTGTTCATCTCCACAACATCATCCTCCAGTTACCTAAGGCGAGGCCTATACCCCTTCGCCTTGCAATCTTAAAAGAGTAACGTCTCTGGTGGTCCACTTCATCTTCCTTACCAAGCACCCTTCATCAATATCATTAGAAAGTACAGTTGTCACATTGCGTATGTTTCTAACTATTTTTTTTTAATTTCTTCAAAAGATTGGTATGCACTTTGTGGCGTCAGTATTAATAAATTAATTAAAAATTACCACTATATTAATATATACATATCAACATGTTTCGAAAGCGATGCTTTGCTCATCAGGAATATATAGAATACTAAAAAATAATAATGTAAAGTGTAGACAAATGATAAACATAGCACACAATAATGTAAGAATTGACAATTTATACACATAAACAAAAAATGATTAGAGTAGATAAGTAATTAATCAAAAATATTAATAAAAAACATAATAAAACGTTGAATAACAAATTTAGATCAGAAATAATTTTTATTATTAATTTTAAATTAATTAGAAAATAAATTCAAGAGATAGCTATTTAGAAAAAAAAAACATTTTCGATTATTAATTATACTTAATTGACCATTAACACTTTCTCTAATTTCTTAAATTTCAAATTTGTATAATTGTAAACCGGTTGTATTTGTATATAAAAATTTTAAACCATTATTTATATCAACAAAATGATTTCTTTCCAAAACATCGTTGGCAAATTCAGAATATTTATTATTACTAAATATTATTATTAGTGTTCTATTCTTCCATTATTGTGTTCTATGTTTATCATTTGTCTATACTTGACATTATTATTTTAAGTATTCTATATATTCCTGATGAGAAAAGCCTCGCTTTCGAAACACGTTGATATGTATATATTAAAAAAAGTGATGTTTACAAAGCAATTATTAATTCATTTTTTTAAGTTCTCAAAAAAAAAATCAGAAATCGGAACAGCGTTCCAGTGTACTCCGTCTGAATCTATATACTGTGTCTGATACTTCTCCTCGTTATGCTCCATAACACTAGAATATGGGAGGAATGGTATGTAAATATATCATCTCGTGAAAAATTACATTTTCAGAATAATTATTCCCACTACACATTACACATCTCCCGTCTCCCGTCTCCCATCCACTCCAGCACCTACTCCACCATCAGGGCATGGTGTCGTGTGGTTTTCATATGAATTGATGCTCGAATATGACCGCCAGCATTACGTGCGGCACTCAAAGGGTACAATGTTTATCCTCTACAGTTCAGAGTTACGGAACCGTTTGGCGGCGGGCACAATTATCATGTTTCCTTCTTTTTCAAAAAAACATTTTTTATATAATTTTTTATTTGGGAGACCAAAAGCTTGCATAAAAAAATAAAGTGTAATATCTGAGTAACTTAAATTTGAACTATTTATAGGTTTGCATTTAGGTATATAATAATAAATGGATTATTTTTATATCGCCGTTTTCGTGACAAAATCAGGTCAAGGGCGCTTTACAATATAATTTATAGATATTACTTATATCTATACATTGTCGCAGGAAAGCAATACTGCTGTAATCACCACTATCTAAAAATATACTCTGTATTCACCATTCCACAGAGGTTTTCTTTCTGCGTCGATCTATCTGTGTCCCGTGACTCTACAATGAAAAATAAGACCCGTACGACGTTGGATAAACTCTTCGTTTTGTCAATATTACGTTTGTTAATTAATATATAATCCTCAAAATCCTGCGTTTTTGGTTGTTACAGCAATATTGCTTTCCTGCCACGAATATAAGTGAATTTAGTGATTTAAAAGAAGAAATAAAAATAAAAATTAAGGAAGCAAAAAAAAAATTTTTTTTACTTGTTTTACATATAAGATGTTCAAATGTGGTGGGGAATGGAAGGGGTATAGGGGATCGATGTAATTAAAATGTGTCACTTGTGTGATTACGAAGCCATATGTATATCATATGCAAATGAGTTTCATCAATTCAGGACTGTCAATTAAAGATTTTTAAGATTTTTAATAAAAATAAGTCAGTTAACAGTGTTAACACTCTCCTATTAGGCCTTAGGGCACTCTAGACTTAGACTTTAACTATCGCAAGTTAAATCGAGTGTAAACAACCCATTTTGATAGTTTTCATAAACGCATCGTCGTCTCTTGCGTTTGCGTTACGGATTTGCTTCTTAACGTTAACGCAAACTTAACTAGTTAGCGCGATACGGACTACCAAACTATCGAAATGTGTGGTTTATGGCCGATTTAACTTGCGTTAGATAACGCAAAAGATACAGACTTAGCCCCCTGATAATTTAAGAATACTAGTTTCGGTGCGTAAGTTGTTTAAAATTTAAGTGTGTAGCGTCCGATATTTTGTCCAACGCACGGATCCGAATGCCTTCTCCCTCACACGCATAGCGCCGTTTCGCTCAGCAACTATCGCCTCGCTGCCCGGCCGAAAGGACACCCCATCGGTTCAAGCTACCTCGATCCTCCGTCGCCAGCCGGCCACTGCAGGCCCCAACCAGCGCTAAGGGGTATATAGAACTAAGCAACAGCATCCTAGCGGTCATTGCTCAGTTACCAAGCAATTCTAAGTAGAGAGAGCCCTCTGGGTCCTCCTTGGAAATTAAAGTAACCGTGCCCCAGTGAACATTACTTGCCGTGCATATTTTGCCCAACTAAGAGACCGCGGGTCCTATGTTGGAGTGTTTAACTAAATACCCTCGAGTGTTTAATAAACGTTAGTGAGCAAAAACCTGAAATTTCTTTTAAACTCTCAGTGATTCTATTTTTTTCTAAAAACTGTTCTGTACTCTTTACTAAAATTATAAGCTGTGAACCCGATATAAGATAAATAAAATGGACATTGTGAAAATCAACTATTTACTTATATTAATACCCGCCACAGGTATAATATATGTAAGGAATTTATTTTGTTTTTTTTTTATAACGATTGATAATGGATTTTGTAATGAGGTGAAGATACGGTTGAATTGTATGCAAATCTATTTCTTACCAATGAGCAACGAATATTTAAGCGTTGACACACATTTAATTTTTACCCCCACTCTCAAAATGAAACCGAGAAATCTCATCCCTCTTGTTATTACATCGATATGAAAGTTGAACTGCAAACTATCGAGGAATAAGGCACCAAGATTAACACCATTAAAAAATAAGAAAATTTAATTGGATTTTTCCCTTTGTATAAACTACTAATCTGACATTTACCCATATTGTGTTGCAAATGGTTATCAGAATACCACTGAAATAATTTGCTAATGTTCGTCTGCAAAATAGAGTGATCATTAATTTTACATGTATTTTACTTATAGTTAAACTTAATGGCAATAAAGATATTATTATTATTATTAAATATTACAAATTCATAATTATTTGTCATTCTTTCTCATAATGTGATATAAATAATATAAATAATAATAATAGATATAAATAATGGGTTCTTTTTTAATATCTTCATTCATTGTCATTCAAGGAAAAACTTATTAATTGGATATCCATCCAGGGTATTATGATAATATAAAAACACATAACAAATTTAAACTTGATATCGCTTGCAGAAGAGTTTTTCATCCTAATAAAAGCGTTCCAGGCCACCTCATTGCAAACCATGAGATGAGATACTTCGTGAGATGGATCCTATTTTTCGTTAACCCAATTCCTAATTATTTGTAGTATTAACTGTACATATTTTTAAAAATATTATGGTATTTATTGTGTGTTAGTGAATGCAGCGGGGTTGGTCAGCCCTGCTTACGCCACTGTTCGAGCCCCCATTATTTGCCTGCGTCAGATGATAATCCCGATGAGCGATGCCGCGCTGTGCGGCAGGCGGCAGCGCTGAGCGTTCGGCGTGCGGGGGACAGTGACGAATAGGCCCCCGAATCTCTGAACCCCCCCACTTGGTACGCCACTGGGTCCGGCCGGTGGGGATTGTAGCGAGCATGTTTACTGACCATTTTAGTATTGTTATTTGTAGGTACTGAGCGCTTTTGGACTGACAAATAATACTATATGGGTGAACTATCAACAACTCTAAATGTAGATATACTTAAAACATCTTTAAATTATCATAATCAGCGTTGAAATATTATAATTTAAAAAAATATCGATTTTTAATATTTTGGGAACAAAAAGTGTGGGACAACTCTATCCTCAAGTCTATCCTCACTGTAACAAAACTGTAGTACTTTTTTATTTCTGAATTGACTGATATTTCGATATTTTTATAATATTATTTAAATCGATATTATGTAATTGGTAAAGTAAATCTGTATGAACCTATATTGTTCTAATTTTGCGCCACTTTTGTATGAAGATTGTTATTTATTGTTGTATTATATAATATTGTTGAACTAAACTCCCGCTGACAAGCTACTTGCAGTGGCTTAGCGGGTACAAGTTCCCATTGTATATTATTAATATTATACAATTAAAAAAATAAAATAATATGTAGTACATTTGCGGCACATTTCAAGGTGGTAGATACTGTTCATACCGGTCTGGTGAAAGACCACCATTCAGAAACGAAACCTTGCTTGAAATGGTTTTAGCCGTATTTGGTAACCAGATCTGAATAGCCAGGTACTTCCGCTCCTTCCTTTTCTCCTCCTCACTACCTTCAGCCTCACAACATACCACGATTGGGGATGCCATAGTTTCACTGGCTCCAGACAGTTTGGAGCAGTTGGGACTCTTGAGCGGTACTCATATAATTTATTTTTTAAAAATTTTTGCGACACCAATAACACAATACGCAGTTTTATAAAACTTCTTATTTTTAAAACTGCCTTATTCCTACGTTTTAAAACTTCCGCTGAAACCGTTTTGTGCTTACGTACGCATGATAATAACAGTAAATTCTGTGTCATATTTTATGTCAGTTTTGTTCCTTATTTTCATTTTATAACTTTTATCGTCTTATATCGTTTATTCTTTGAAAAGAAAATGAAAAGGTACCTTAATTTTACGTTTAATTTTAAAACTTCTACTTAAACCATAAATCATAGAAACGTGATAAGAAATATTAAAATACTCACGCACAGGCTAATCTTAAAAATAAATTTACCCTCTATTTTTACATGTTCCTTGTACTGTTTCAAAACGTATACTTGCTAAAACTTTTCAATAAAAAAATGACAATAAAATCAAATCGGTAATCAGCGCCCAATGATAACATAGTATTTATATGGAGTAATTTTGCTTTATTTCACTTTAAATGCCCTTTACTATAGTAAATTTTAAAATAATGATTATCTAATTCCATTAAGTGGTATCCCTACAGTGCTCCTTTCATATTCTATTAATAAATATGTAATAATAATAATAATAATAATGTTTTATTACCTTCTTTTTTTATAACAAATTAATGATACCCTCACTTGGATTTCCATTGCTGAGGAATTCATTTACAAATATTAAATTACACTCTATTAAATTGATGAAAAAAATCAAAATAATTGTTAGGTGAGGTGTTATAAGTGCAGTTGAGTGTTTGCGTTAATATATTTTCTATTTCAGATATACCGATGTAACGTATCCAGTGTTTTATTTGATTTTTAAATTTATTATGGTTGTTGTGATTTTTAAAGGATAGTGGGATTATGTTGTAGAGTTTAGTACCATAGTATAATAAGTTTTTTTGTCCAAATATTGTTTGTAATTCCTTGTCGTATGTGTTTTTGACTCTGAGATATATATGTATATATATATTCTTAACATATTATGTACATTCTAACTTATTCTTTACACTATTCCTACAGTGATCCTAAGGTGCATATTCATGTACTAAATCAATATCTTTACATCTTTATCTATAAATTCCCTTAATATATAACATTATTTGTTAAATTAATGATTAGTACATAATGTTAAATTCTTACAGAATGCAAATAAACTATCTGCATATTATTTGAACAATCTTTTAATTTTTTTTTTTGCCTTTTGTAGGCAAAAAAAAAATTAATAATCTCTTTCTTAATATTACTCATTACTCTTACATCAGCCTTGCATTCTTTGCAAATCTCCACATTTTTTCACACGGTCATAGTTTTACTACACATTCGCCTCAAGGATCTCATTTCCACAGCATTCAGTCTAGTTTCAACCTTCCTCTGCCAGTACCATGCTTCACTTCCATATATCAGGGTTGGTATCAGCATTCCACTGTGGACTGCTAGCATCATTGGGTTCTATAGAAGTAATCAAAATATTGTATTAACCTTCGCTAACTAATTAATTCCTAGCTTGAACCGCGTTTTTGAGGTGACATTAAAAACAATCGCTTTCAAAATTACGTGTATTTCTTCTTTGCTGAAGTGGAAGCGTTGTGTTTCCATTTTTCTGTTAGAAGATTGTGATGATTTTTCAAGTCTACGAGTATATCAGTAAATATTGTTCATCACCACGTTACAATTTCAAAGACAGTTTTTTTTATTAGTAAAACGAAAAATGTACGTGGCACACATTTAACGACAAATGTGTTTTGTCAACTAGCGGATAAGTGTCATCTGCCATCGCAGCCCAGCGACCCAACTGGTAAATATTTGTATAATGCGGAATTCTGGCGTGAATTATTTACTTTCAGCAGCGCCCCGTTCCGCTGCAGCGGCCCGTGTTTGGATAAGCAAACTAAAAAAAAAACACTCGTACGGACGTCACGATGTGTCAATGTCAAGATTGTAAATGATTATTTTCTACGAGAACACCAAATGGGTATTGTGTTGGATTCCGGGATATTGAAAATGTGTTTTTTAAAATGAGTTACGACCTGCGCTCACTATATAAAATATATATATAAATACTAACTAACAACCACGTCAAGGCTTTTCTCCGCAGGACTGGGCAAAGAGGATAGACCGCTATACAACATTATCTTGAAACACACTCTTTACTTAATTCGCATTCTTGCATCGTCTCATACATGTTGTTCTAACTTTTGCTATGGCCCGACTCAAGTATTTGATTTACTCGATCGTGTCACGTCTTCCTCGGACGTCCCTGCGTACTGTACAGGGCCCGCAGATACTTTAATAATACACAACTGCTGACCCTGTACTAATGGCTAGTGCGCCCCACTGTTGAATTTGGCAGTCAACTTTGGTTTGTAGGCCCAAAATACCTGGTAAAAACCCTTGACTCTGTATGGAAACGGGAGATCCGTTTGATAGATTCCCCTGTCTTAACAAACGGATTGCATTCTTTATAGCACACGCGTCAGGTGGGAATGCTGTCTTTGTTCTACCGGTATTTCAATGGAAGATGTTCTGAGGAATGAGCGTCATTGATCCCTTCGGCACCGGTGCATAATCTGAAACCACACCAAACGCGCGCCCATGTACATGGTTGACATCTGTCACACGAGATCGGGTCGTTTCTATGACTCGTTTTTGAGCTCAACAGCTTGACTGTGGAATTTGCCGGCCTCTGTATTTCTTCCCCACTACAACGTGGGTCTCTTCAAGACCCATCTTCATTCCTTCCTCTCAAAAAGATCCTCCACCCAGCATCTTCAACAATGACCTCCGCCTCCAGGGCCTCCTGTATGGAGTTAAAGTAAAAAATATAAATAAAATCTGATAAGGCGCCTCAAGGCGTCGCTGTCTCCATAGAACATCATTTGGACAAAGGAGTTTTTCGTGTAAAGCTCCTTTGTTATATAATAGGCTCAGTGACAACATTAAAACTATAGATACGCTAAATTTATTTAAAAAAGTGATCAAAAAATCTATGTTAGCTGAGAGTGGTGATTTCGCTTTATCCATGTTATCCCTTATGTTGTTATCAATGTTGAAACATTATATACGCTCGATATTATCATTATTATCTACTTATTATTACTTACTTACTACTATTTACTTCTTATTACTTTCTGATTACTACATATTACTATTTACTTATAATTATATTTTTTACCTAAATTTTATTATTTACTTAATACTATTTACATAATTTTATTTTTTATCTACTTATTATTATTTTTTATCTACTTATTATTATTTTTTATCTACTTATTATTATTTTTTATCTACTTATTATTATTTACCTATTTTTATTTTTATTTAAATATTATTTACCTATTTTTATCATTATTATGTACTTATTATTATATACCTATTAATATTTACATAATATTTAATGTGTATTATTATATGCTTATTAATATTTACTTATTAATATTTACTACTCTTTATTCATGTATTATTATTTACTTATTAGTATTTACTGATCATTATTAAATTGTAAAGCCGCTCATCTCAACACAGGCCTGTCCTAGGGAGATGAGTGTCTAATGTTTTTGTTGTCATATTTAAATTTGATGAAATCAAATAAATAAATAAATAGTAGTTCCAGCCTCTCCTCGCACGGCCTCTGGAGTTACTCCTCCCACCTGTGTCTGGGGCGGCCCACAGAAAGTCTTCTCTCTGGAATAGTACCTTCTGGCATTCTTAATACGTGCTCAAGCCACCTCAGTTGCGACTTTTCTATGAAGAGTAGCAGTGGTTAGATGTTTAGCTGCTCCCAGATCATTGAGCTTTTTCTGCGATGTAATATATGTTACTAAATGCCCCAAATACAGGAGAGATGATTGTGATTTTTTATTCTCCCCAAGAACTCAATAACACAACAATAATAATAATAATAGTTCTTTATTCTAGAAGGTATACAAGGGTAGTGCAATGAAATGCTTTCTATAAGTGGTAATAATACAAAACATAATAGCAGTAGGTACGTAAAATTAGAAGAAGAAAAAAAGAAAAACATATAAAAAGATTACTCAGTATAAAATTTGCAAAATATGTTCATTCACTAAGAGAGAAAAGAAAAATTAACAAGTTTGTGGTGGATATTTGATGGTTCCCCGTCTCCAAAGGGCCATCGAGGGAAACTCCATCCATGTAACCGTAGCACTAATGATGGTGTTCTTGGATTGGCGTACTTTGCACCATAGGCTTCACAACAATAAATCATAGACACTCTATGAGTAAATCGACCGTTGATGTCAACGGTGCTCATAGTGGGGATGTAATCAAAAAGTATCCGATACTCGTTAGCATCCATTATATGAAGTCCTGTGTGCGGTGCGCGTTTGTCGGCCGGCAGCAGACGAATCCTCGTGGAGGAAGTATGCAATCAGTTCTGATTCACTGCCGGATCGCGTTACCGGCGAAGGTTGCGGCCATCTTGTGTCAGCCTGCGCTGCTAAGCTGACATCCTGTTGTCCTGAATACTATCCCCATGCGTCCAGTGACGTGTGATCTGTCCTGCAAGCAATTACCTAATCCATAATTTACATATATATAACATTAAAAAACAATACATCATGCCAATTATTAATTTTCCACTGCTGATGATAGATACTATGTGTGACAATATGCAGTTTTACATCAGTTAGCTTAAACTATGTCAGTCGGGGAAGGGGAGGGTGGAGGGGAACATAGGAGTGGGATAAAGGTACAAAGGACTAGAGTACGAGTAGATGGAAAGGTGGTTTATGTTATCTAGTTGGAGAGCGGTCGCGTTGTGGATTTTAATTTAATATCACGTATAGTTGGGTTAAAAATGTCAATGTGGTAATAATTTATATTGAATGAGTATGTGGATATGTAAACAAAAGTTTTGTTTGGAATTGGTTTTACAATGAGGGATATAAAAAAGTAAGTGTCTGTCTGCTGACAGACAAATGACAAATGAAATGATGAATGTATAATTTCTAGGTGGGTATACACGCAACGCATTAGACGAAAATGGAAGTATGGAAAAGCGGAGAGGAATATTGAAAGGAGGGTCAATGCAAGAAACTCTATTAATGTATGACTGAACGCGGTTGGCGCTAATAAAAAAAATGTCAAAATTTGCGAAACTATGGCACTACACAATTAATGGAGTGTTGTAAAAAAAGTAGACTGATCACCTTAAAATTGATATTTATTTATTTTTATTTTAACGGACCATTATCGAATAATACAAAATACAAAACACGATACAAGAAAATTTAGAACTACAAAAAAAGAACGTCATACACAATATGAATGAAGCAATGGTAAAAATAGAACAAATTACACATTTGAGAGGACATCCAAGACAAAGCCCGAACAAGATTTTGGTAGAGTCTATGAGTGTGGACATACTAAATTATATTCTTTAATGTTTATTTTCGTTTAAGTCTGACAAAAATCATTGAGACAGGCACCAACAATTTCAAGGTCCTGGCTTGTGATAATAAGTTTCGACATTCTGTACAGTGGAGAATGGTACACATAATTGGTAGAGTGTAGATTGGGGAAAAAACAAAAAAGAGATCCTCGAGACGTATTTGTAAAATCACGTATGAACGTGTTAAAAATGTCAAGGTTCGAATAGAATGCAAAGCTTGTGTAAGCGTAATTAATAAGATTACGGTCCATCCTCAGAGCCTATAAATGGTGGAAAACGGCGTTATGGTTTGTTAGTTAGCATTAGGTGAATCAAACGACAATTTCCGGTTAGGTTAGGTAAACCTTGGCTCATGTAAAACTTTTTGACAGTTGCAAAATATGCCTATTAGTGCAAACAGTTATCTCTAGACCGGTTTTCATTAAAACATTCCCGACCTAAAACAATATTTACAGAAAACCTTTGATCACAATGATCATATAATTCTTGAAGAATCGGGTAGAATCTTGTAGTCATAATGAAAAGGTAGAAGCCAAAAAATACATGGGAATTAATTGAAGATGATATTAACAGTTCTTAGAAATCGAAGTAGATTATCGATAAAAATGACGGAACGAATGGGGTAGCTGTAGCTTAGTTGATTAAAGCGCAAAATCCCGGATATACCACGAGATTCTGGGTTCGAGTCCCAGTTGCTACCGTTGTCTTTTTCTTTTCTGTGTCTTTTCAGTTTCACGTTTCATTTTGAGGTTTGTTAATAATATCTTCACAGGCACATTTACAGAAATGGTAAAAAAAGTGACGCATATATTTCCAAATGTTTTATTATACGATATTTACTCAATCTGTTAACTACATAACAACAAGTTATTAGCCGGTAAGTATTATGATTTTTTTGGCGCACGCGTTGGGGCCGATTAACTTCGACATCGATCTGAGTGTTTGAACAAAGAAATGGACATTTTTAAAATTAAAAGATGTCCCATCCGTGTGAAGTGAACCAACGAAAATATGTATTTTATAAATTTGTGACGTAATCTTGTTCACTCTATTTTATACTAATACTATTGTTTTGCGATTGGGAAAATAATTAATTTTTTTCACACGAAATGTATTTATATGTAGAATAAATAAACTGTAAAAAATTAAAAGCGATCGGAACATCAGTGCGTTATAAACCGCACAATTAAAAAAAACGATTCGTGAGAAAACGGCTTTGAAGTTATTTAATTCGTAGAACTCCATTTAATTAATTTATTTTAAATTTGAATGGTTTTGAACGACTAAACAGCTATCACAATAATAAAAAAAAACACTAAAATACTTTTAAAACTTAATAATAATATTAAAAAATACGATTTACTTAAAAATTTAAAAAATAAAATTTTGACATTAATTTTTGGACGCTCCAATTAACATTATTTTGAAACATTTTGTTTTTAACTCTTAAAATATTTTCAACAGTTCAGATAAATGAAATTAAATATAAGAGCTTTAGCAAGTCACTACCCACGAACAATCGTTACAATCGGAAACAGATCGAACTGTGACAATTCATTTTTTAGATTGCGTTTTTTTTTTTAATCTGAGAGGAATGTATTTTTATTTTTTCTAGGTAACCGATCAGAAATGGGACAATCCTATAAGCTTGATCTTTTATATTTGATTTATTTACGCCCATTATAGGCTTTTACATGAACATTTGTAAATAACATTGAAAAGGTACATATGTATTATAATAGATAATATAAAAAAAGAAAAATCATAATTCAACGCTTTTATCCAGATTTAAATAGTTTCAAATAACGTAACTCTACTCGATGAAAAAAATCGTACTAATGCATGCTTATACTGTAATATCGATGTGCCAAATATGTCAACAATATCGAAGTATTTGTTCCCCAGATGTTAAATCAGTCGCATAGGGGAATAATA
>JAHDVE020003350.1:0-12138 GCA_022606495.2 Halesus radiatus | reverse complement strand
AAACAATAATTCCCAACTAACAGTATAAAATAAAATAAAAATAAAACATCTTGAAAAATGCGTGTTTTGGGTAAGAAAATAAATTACAACATATTTGTGTTCCAACGTTAATCGGTCGCTTGTAATTTAAATTTAACCCAAGCCCTATTTAATTTAATATTTCATTGCAGACATTTTTACAGTAGATAGGACAAATTATTTTTAAATAATTACCATGAACTCGTAATAAATTGCTAAAGTTGCTTCTAAAACTGTGAATCTTTTATGGCCCGTTTTTTTTTTTAATTGAAACAAATATAAATAAAATTACTGCAAGGCGTAATATCTATTTTTTATTCCAAAAGATTCTTCATTTTACTTGTGCATTTTGGCCTTAAATACGAAGTTAATTTTGTACGAAGTCTGCCACAATTGGTTGGAACCTTATCAAACTAAACTTTCGGTTCTTTATTATGTTCCAAACGTAGGTTCCAACTGTTGTTGAACAAAATACAAATACAAAATTAATTTTGTATGAAGTCTGTCACAATTAGTTGGAACCCTATCAAACTAAACTTTCGGTTCTTTATTGTGTTACAAACTTCGGTTCCAACTGTTGTTGAACAATATACAAACACAAAATTAATTTTGTATGAAGTCTGTCACAATTTATTGGAACCTTATCAAACTAAACTTTGGGTTCGTTATTATTTTCCAAACGTAGGTTCCAACTGTTATTGAACAAAATACAAATATAAAATTAATTTTGTATGAAGTCTGTCACAATTTATTAGAACTTTATCAAACTAAACTTTCGGTTATTTATTATGTTACAAACTTAGGTTTCAACTGTTGTTGAACAATATACATATACAAAATTAATTTTGTATGAAGTCTGTCACAATTAGTTGGAACCTTATCAAACTAAACTTTCGGTTCTTTATTATGTTACAAACTTAGGTTCCAACTGTTGTTGAACAATATACAAACACAAAAGTAATTTTTTATGAAGTCTGTCATAATTTATTAGAACCTTATCAAACTAAACTTTCGGTTATTTATTATGTTAGAAACTTAGGTTTCAACTGTTGTTGAACAATATACAAATACAAAATTAATTTTGTATGAAGTCTGTCACAATTAGTTGGAACCTTATCAAACTAAACTTTCGGTTCTTTATTATGTTACAAACTTAGGTTCCAACTGTTGTTGAACAATATACAAACACAAAAGTAATTTTGTATGAAGTCTGTCACATTTTATTGGAACCTTATCAAACTAAACTTTCGGTTCTTTATTATGTTACAAACTAAGGTTTCAACTGTTGTTGAACAATATACAAATACAAAATTAATTTTGTATGAAGTCTGTCACAATTAGTTGGAACCTTGTCAAACTAAACTTTTGGTTCTCTATTATGTTCCAAACATAGATTCCAACTGTTTTTGAACAAAATACAAATTCAAAATTAATTTTGGATGAAGTCTATCACAACTGGTTGGAACCTTATCAAACTAAACTTTCGGTTCTCTATTATGTTCCAAACATAGATTCCAACTGTTTTTGAACAAAATACAAATTCAAAATTAATTTTGTAGGAAGTCTGTCACAATTGGTTGGAACCTTATCAAACTAAACTTTCGGTTCTTTACTATGTTCCAAACTTAGGTTCCAACTGTTGTTGAACACCTATCAATTCAAACCTAATCTAAATTTAGACCGAATTAGAACCTTGTTACTAAAAAAACGGTTTAAATACATCAGACGGAGCTGGATGTTTTTCTAGCACAGTTTAATCGAAAATAAAATAGAAATTTTCTCATAAACATCTCATGGAATATTTTCATTCTCACCTAACGATTGGATAGTAAAAACACAGGCAAAAAAACTGTGCTTAGAAGGATTCACGCTAAGCTTCAAAGCAGTTTTACAAGCCAAAAACCTTTTTTTATAGGCTTTGGAAAAAAGTCTAGTTCAAAAAATGGCCTGCTGAAGCAATAGCTTGCAGTATTTAATTAAATCATGTATAATCTCTCTACTTGATTGAATTTTCACTTAAAAACATCTCAAAGAGTATTGATTTTGACTGAAAACAAGATATTTATATCTCTGTAAATTAATACCCCCCTCTCCGGGAAATCTTTCTAGTAGAGAATTTCTGTTCATTATAAAATAATATTTAGCTAGAGTGAATCTGACATTTCGGGACTTATTCTGCCAGGGGCGAGATTATAATATCAGGACATTCCTGAATTTTTTTTTGATGGAATAATAAAATTAATGTCCCGTGTTATTTCCGTCACATAATCATTATAATATTTATGATTATGCAACTAATTTTATTTGCCAAATTGTTTTACTGATAATTTTTCACTTTTTTTAAGTAAGTTAAACATTCCAAGGCTACGGAAAACATTTTTATAATTTTTTTTTTAATATTTTATTATTTACACCAAGATTATCATTCAGTCATTAGTATTTTTCATCAAACGTTATTCGTTATTTCAATCAGTAGATGTCAGTTTATTATGAAAATAATTATATCAATTTAATAAACATTTTCGCAATCAAAATAATTGATCGGGTGCCCACGAAGATGAATTCTGGCTACGCGTTAGCCTGGCGTGGTCGCTGGCCATGATCCGGATCACTTCTTGGATTAGTACCGCCACCGCCAGGCGATGTCAATTTGACTCGTCAAAACTACAATCTTAATTTTTAATTTGTAATTTTCATCGGGGGAGTTTCTAACGTACGACAATTTTTGACAGTGAAATTGTGGCTGCACATTGCATACAACGTTATAGAAAACCATTAATTATGTTGTGTTTTATTTAGGTGGCGTAAGAAAAAAAGCCAGTTGTTTCAAGTCAGTCGGTGCACATCTTAACCATCCGTTATGGTATCTTGTTTTAAATAACTTAGGCCAACTGCCGGGAAAAAAAATATACTTCGGATTCTGGAGATTTTCCGAAATTGACATACATAAAACCAGCGATCGTTCTGATATCCCACATGGCCACCGTTGATAAATAATAACGTAATTGGTAAAATACTAAATATTGAGTTTTCCTCTTGTTAAAACATCGCAAAATTGAGTTTTCCTCTTGTTAAAACATTGCAAATATTGACATTTTTAATGAATGTCGATCGCTGTATTCAACTGACAGCTGTCATCCGAGAGTATCGGAAACACAGTTAAGTAAGAAAGCTTTAAGCCCAAGGAAAAATTTAAGGAATCTTCCTTCAAAAGAACCGGAATAGCGCCCCTGGTCGCACGTCAGAGAATACAACGCATCGCCGACTCCGTACAGTTAGTTTAGTTACAGTGCTCCGGCTTTGACCGAAGCTCAAGAGGTGATGGCGCCCTTAAATAAGCCTCTAGCTCAATAAATTTAGTCATATCTTATCTTCCATTATCTATAACCGAAACTCACGTACGTATATACTTATTAAGTTCGTTACTCAGTGGATCAAATGCAGTCAAAATCAGACAATTTCCAAAATTCAGGTCATTGTACCTTTCTATGTTTTATTTGTCAAAGTTATAAATAACATCAGCTGCATAATTCATTCTTTTTTTTTTCACGAAGTTCTAAGTAAACAAGAGCCTCTATTAACTTTGCTGTAAAGACATTTATGCCTCACTAGAATATTGTGTTATTGATTAGACAGTGTTTTTTATTATATTCAATCCACCCAAATGTCCAAGACTTACAACCTTGGGCAAATAGACCGGTGTGGATAACATTATTATCGTTTTTATTATTTTATTTATACTAAACCACAATTATAGAAATTTCAGCATCGCCTTGGTGAGAAGCCACCATTCAAAATCGAAACGTTACTTGAAATGGCTTTAGAAGTGTTTCGTATATAAATCTGAATAACCAAATACTTCCCAGTTACGCTTCTCATTCCATTCTCCACTACCTTCAGCCACAGAACAAACCCCGATTGTGGATGCTATAGTCCCACTGACTCCGGACAGTTGGGAGCAGTTTGAACTCTTGTGCGGTAATCACAAAATAAGGTCGGTACCTAATTAATTACAATACAATTATAGTTTCCTTTTTATTCCATAATCCAGTGAACCAACAATCCCTAGACACCTAAAAATCTATATCGATTAAAAGTGTAAAAATTCCCTCATCTGTAAATCCTATGTGGGTCTTTTCCATAATTAATTATTAATATTTTTCCCTAGATCTCAAGGAATTTCATCATATCACTGCACCATAGATTAACGACCTAGCAACGAGATATACTTTGGCGATTCATTAAAGCGTCTGTGGCTAATGAATCTTAATATTGTAAGTTAGTAAAAAATAGTTATCAGTACGAAAACCGCAATTTTTGCAAGATCCTAATGATTTTTTTTTAAATATAAAAATTACCATCTTTAGAAATCAATTATTTTATTAACAACTTAAAACACAATAATCGCAGAGAAAATTCTATCCACTCTAGGAAAACACTATTCCGCAGATATTCGGTTTTAACATGTCCCATAGTCGCAGCGCATCCGGGCATCTAACAGTTTTTTTAAATAAATGATTTGCAGTTGAAACGACATGAACATATTTTTGTATGAACTATTTCTTAGAACAGAAAACCTATAGGTTCTGAATTCAAAATGCACGTATGGGATGTATTAATAATGGAGAGGTGTATTTTTTAGCACGGAATTTGAATACTGCGCTGTTTAAAATACAAATTTGTCTCATTTTATAATATATTATAAAGGGGTTCATTACATAAACATGCTTTAGAGAAAACCCCCGCTGCCCCTAATACATGTCCCTCAATTCATTTCTTCAGTTCTAGATTCAGACCTTCGTGTTACAAAAATATATTATTATGTGTGATAAAAAGTTTAAAAAATCAAAATGTAGCCAGTCAGAGATAAAACAAAATAGCTGCGTGTTTATATTTTACTATCTATAATCTCTACGATTATTATGATTAATATAATACTTCTACTTATTCTGATACTAGTTGTTGCGTGTCTATTTCATCTAATCATTATCCTTAAATTACACTTATTAAATTAATTCCACAATACATTGATCTAATCTTTAACTCCACTCATATCATAGTTGTTTATTACTTAACCTTCTAGCGGTCGCGCGGCGTCGAAACAACCACGCACGTCTTTTCCCCATTGTTACGGACTTGTCATGCATCATTTTCTATCATCTGCACTGCCGGGCAACCCGAGGTAGAGATGTAAAGTAGCAATGAATATACTATTTACTATTCTTCTTCTTCTTTATATATTGGAGGAGGATTGGTGGATGTCATAGTGGGTAACTGATGTTATTCAGCTAGTCGACGGCATCGAGATTCACTTGTATCAGCACAGATGTGTCTTAGGGAAATTGATAAAGGGGCATTCTTCTTCGATGTGTTTTATTGTTTGAATATGTCCACATTCAAAAAGTTCGGAATCCTTTACCCCCATTTACGTACAATTGCTGTGACTGCACTAATACATAACATTACATTGATAACCTGGTACGAATTATTGTAAAAAAATTATACAGCATGTATAAACGCGTTTGCATAAAAACTTTATTTATTTGTTGTAAAATTACGTCTAATATTGTGGGGGTCGATTAGGCTACGCGTGAACTCTTTAAGATTATTAGGTCAGAGAGTTAAAATATTGTCAATCATTTTCAGGTTATTCGTATGTTAGAAAAATGTTTTTCATTATTTTTAATTAGAGTGTAACATAAAAAATAAATAAAATTATCGGTAACAACGTTTAATAACCCTGCTTGTGTACAAGTATCGAACAAGTCAACCAGTATGTGTATCTAGGTGTAACGGTGGATTGTAACATGAAGTGCTACGTACAAATTTTCAATGTCTTCGAACCATTGTAGGAAGACTTTATAAAATAAAATGTTATGTGCCTATAAGAACTATTAAACAAAAAAAAATTCTCTAGCAGAATCGACTATTAGATACGTTATAACTTATTAGGGACCCTTGTGTAAAACCAACATAAAACATGAAACACAAAATATAGGAATGATACTATCAATGCTTCAAAATAAATACGGTCAATAAACCCCCGAATACATTATTCCATTAATACTTTAACAAGGAAGGAATTTAAAATGACTGATGTTAAAGTATTGGCTTTTGGGAAGTGACCTCATGTATTGATGTTATATTACTCTTTCATATATTATATTTATATATTTCTTCGTGATATTTTTGTAGTTATTTAATTGATATCATTGTATTAAGAGTCTATTCTCACTATGGGAAGTGGATAATTGTAGATGTGTTGTAACACTGTATTGGTGAGGTGTCACACTGGATGTATAAAATAGGTGCTGTATGCAAGAGAAATAGAAATTATGTAGATTGCATCACCCGGAAAACAGCACCTAATTGACTATAGTTCAATAACAGCTGAAGTGGATATTATTTTATGGATGGGAATACTTAAAATATATTTAAAATCAGTTCATTTTCTTATCGTTTACTAAGACAAGAGATCAATAAGACAATTATTATCGACAATTAATATCAATAAGAATGTGTCTCCCAACAGATACGACTAAGACTCTGGTAAATTCTTTTGTAGTCTCCAGATTGAACTACTGCAATAGTTTGCATGCTGGTCTGCCCAATGTGCATTTTAACAGACTGCAAGGAGCGTCCAACACAGAAGCTCGTCTAGTATGCGGTGCCACCAAATACTGTCACATCACTCCTCTTCTGCGTGACTGCCTACACTGGCTTCAAGTGACAAAAAAAGTTCACTTTAAAATATGTCCGATTAGGAAGTGAACGGCCTGACACCATCATGCTTGACTGATCTCTGCGTGAGGGACAATCTTAGTCACACTCAGGTCGTCCAAGTCTGATGCTTCGAACAGACTGGCTAAACCCTCTCGTAATAATGATGCTAAATTTGGGGACAGAGCTTTTAATGTGCTAGATCCAATGACCTTCCATTTGGTTTGAGGTAAGAAAACAATTTTGAATTTTTTCAAAAGTCTTATAACATATATAATCAAAAGGGGCTACAAACTTTAAAAAAATGTAAAGCTCCCCTGAAATGACTTTAATCACTAAAAAATGCTAAAAAAGATGAGCATTTACGATTTTATAACGAAACTGTACCACTCTTTTTGTATTCCTCAACTTATATATTATATAATTACTTCACTGCTATTATTGTATTGGAGTACGTTATCACTATAAAAAAACTGTTCTACTATTTTTTTTAATATGTCTTTTCAACTTGTGTGCATTGATCACAACATACAAATACATTGTTATTTATTTAAGTTTTTAATCCAGCAGGACTGGGTGAATGGTGCAGAGTCAATCTGCAATATTACATTAGATAAGTATAATTTATTACCTTCAAATTAATAGAGAAACGAATGTACTTAAAAAAAGGTAAAATATGAATATAAATACATGTAAAAAAAGAGCGAAATAAAAATGATAATTAAACATAAAATGATAAGCATAATAGTTAATAATAATATAAAATAAATTAAATTTGAGATCGTGTTTCGTAGCCGAATCATCTGCCTCCATCGCTCATTGAGTGGAGAACTGACCCTTTTTTTTTAAATAGTACTCACTCAGTACAACCTAGCGCATCATGTAATACCAGCTTCGTCTCGCATCACGAAATACGCACTCCGTCTCGTTCCAGGAGCACCGTACAAACGAGACTAAGCGCGTTTCACGTGCTCCTTTGCGACGTGTTGCAGTGTGGTGACGAGTAAAAGTTAAAAAAAAATCAAAAAAAGTGTACTTCTTTGTGTAACTAACTATGTGATAAATGTATCAACATGTAAAAACCTTCTAGGCATCAAAAAATATATGAATAAAATGATATCTACATTTTTCACCCCAATTAAGCTCGGTAATCGCTGTTTAAAGTCTATCGGGTGCGTGCTGATACATCCTGTATAGTGATAGAATCGGAAAGAACGCACGGGTAAAAAAAAACGACGTGAATAAGGTTGACAAGGAGACGGTAAGATGGTTTGGAGATGTAGGGCCGATGAACGAGAAAAGAGTGTGGGGAGTGTATATGGACGCGAAAGTGTATGATAGAAGAAGTTAGAATATAAGACATGACCAGGTTAATTAATACTTGAGAAGGATTATGTCAAGAGTCAGAATTACAAGAGAGTATGTACGAAACGATGCATGAATTTGAATGAAGCCAGGAGTGCGTCAAGACAAGAGTTGTGTGGCTGTTTATCCTCTCTACCTACCCCTCCGTGGAAACGGTATGACGGTTAGTTAATTAGTTTTAGAAGAAATAAAAACCTTTTATTATTACTAGCTGAAGTACCCGCCATTGCCCGGGTTATGAATGGGTGGAGAAAAGTTTTTAGGTTGTGTTTCCCCTAACTACCCTTACCCCTACCCCTACTCAATGCTTTTTCTTTTATTTTGAACGTCAAGTATGCAAAATTTCTTCAACCAGTACCAAAAATACTGCTTTAAGGGAAGGAAAAAGGGGGAGCTGTGGTATCTTATCGAAATCTGTGTAGACAGTGACCTTCCTCTTGTTTTAAAGGTCAATTGTTTATTTATTTATTTATTTACACCTATTTACAAATAATATTGAAAAGGTACATATGTATTATAATAGATAATATAAAAAGATGCAACATAATTTGAGGCTTTTATCCAGAGTTAAATAGTTTCAAATAACCTAGCTCTACTCCATGAAAACAACCGTACTAATGCATACTTATACTGTAACATTGATGGGACAAATATCTCAACAACATCGAAGTATTTGTTCCCCAGATGTTGAATTCATCGCACAGGAGAATAATATTGCGACGCTGAAGTTGAATTGTCACAATAAAATGTTAGGTACTGTCTTGTCCTACTAGGTACATGAAAAGCAATCAAATATAGCAGTTCAGGGGTGCAAAACATTGAATTAACAATCTTAAACAAATATGTCAAATCGCGAATAATTCTATGACAGATATTTTTTTACTAAATTTTATGAATGAAGTGGACAATCGTACTTTATGCATTCTCTAGGAATACCCATTCTAAAATGTACGCATCTTAAAAATTTACGTTGGATAGTGTGGTCGAATGAACTTCATAATTCGTTGAGCAAACTGTGGGATTGCATTCGATATGGCTTCTCACTAGTGGTATATACAATGTTTTTTTATAGTATTGGTACTCTGGATAATTGCGCAAATTTTCATCAAGCTCGGAATTAAAACTGGAGATTTGTATTTTTAAATAAACAAACCCAACCATTCACAGACACTCTTCTTTACATAGAGAGAAGATAGATAGAAGAAGATGGATTACATAAATCCTGTAAAATAAATACACGAGTACGGTAAGCGGAGAGCACGGAGCCTCAAATAATTTGTTCTTGATTATTCAATTCTATTAAAAGGAGATTCTTTGATCATTTCTTCCCCAGTAAAGGGGAAAAGTTCTTATATTGAAACGTTCATTAAAGTACCCCTTTTCCTTTGTTTCCCTTTTTGAAAGATATTTGCGGAGGGTCTTTAGCTTAAGGGTTCTTTAAACATCGGAAGAGGTCCATTAAAACTTTGTCAGGGATTTTTATTTTTTTATTCGTAACAGCAAATCAAAATGCCATGTTGCCATGAAAGCGAAGCGGAGAAATTCTGTACAGCCTTGTTGTAAAAAGTTATAACCGTAAATAATAGAAATAAGGAAGATAGGCCATGAAACAGGGGCCTAATTCCGATGCTTTTTAAGGATAAGGAATTGTGCATAACCTTAGGCATAATGAGAAGCTCTCAGTGAAATCACCATTTCAATATAAATCTGTAATACGAATCGGCTTACATTATGAATACCAAAAAAATATGTTCTAGATAAATTGAATCTTTTCCTAGAAATTCTTTTAATAAAAATTAAAATAAATTTCATAATTACGTTGTAAAAAAAATATAAGCGTTAACTGCTAAAATGTTCTTATTTTCAATTGAAAATTATGAACGCATGTAAAAAAGAACTTTTTAAAAATTACTTTTTATAGCTAAAAATATTTGTAAAAGATTCCTTTGATATTTTTTTTTCTTTATCACAAAATTCTTCAGAAAATAAATAAAAACCCGCTTTTTACAGTGACAACAAACGTTTCCAGAATTCGCTTGCCAAGCGAATTTTATGCCTATTGCCTGTATTCGTGGTGACATAAGACACACAGCTCGTAGCAAATATTTTTTGCTGGTATATTACTCTTAAAGACTTTTTGCTAAACTGCGGTACCATTGCTCTCGGATACCAGCTGTCATTCAGCGAATGAAATTCTTTACAAATATCGTTTTTTGCGTAGTTTTAACAAAAGAAAAACTCAGTGTTATTTAAGTATTGATTTTAAATATTATTATTATTTTTTAAATTAATGTAAATCAAATTTAATAATTCAATCATTGTAGAAAAAAATATTAACATAATGTAACATCTCCTGCTATTGTTCGACTTTATCTCAGTATTCGTAGGTGAATCTGATGGATGAAGTGCGGGAAGATTTGGATATAAAGCATGATACTGGAAATAAAACCCTATTCACATTTAAACATAGTCTTTATTGGCTCTAAAAAACCCCGACAACATTTTAGAGAAAAGATAAGATTAGAGAGGAGTATTAATTCAAAATTAAACGGTTTAAATGATAAATGATGGCTCTTGTGGACAGATTCTTCTCCTCAGCATCAGGCAAGGCCGCTCCAGTCCTGATGTTCACCGATTCCCACGATCATCTTCAGCGAAGTCTATGACGATAATTCGAAAGCGCCATCCGCTATAGCATCTCCCGTGGGGTTCAGTCAATAATATGTGAGGATGCTACCTTAGGTCCTGTTTGGTCGTCGATATAGCTACCGACTCTCGTGTCCGTTCATCCTCAGCAGGGATTTTCTCCAACGCACCAGGCACGCGCGGTTGGGGTTGATAACCTTACAATTTGGCCATCAGTAAACTAAAAAATATACCCACTTCGGGTAGATTGGGTAGATACACCTCGGCGTCAAACAGAAAAGAAAAAACTAACACATAATCACTCCCTTCAATCACGTCGAGCTCCACGGCCCGTGTCGGGTTATGTCTGACGCCATCTTGTCCTCGCTCTCTTCCGTCGGATGTCTCCCATAGACATTTTCTCAAATCTCTTCCGTAGACAATATAAGTAATTCCTTTATAAGCGGGGTCAGTATTTACATTACAATAACCTAAATGAAAGATGAAAACGGAAAAAAAATGACAGAAAATAAAAATATTTCAGTCGCATCTGGGACTCGAACCCAAGACCTTTGCCTATCCGGGGCAACCGCTTAACCAACATAGCTAATGAGACCAGTTCAATTCATGTCATCACAAATTCAAGATTTGTCAATATTATTCTCCATTTTTAATCCCATATTATTGGCAGCTATCTTTATAATAATTACAAAGTTCCTAAGGAATACAATTGCAAACTAGACAGCGACTGAATTTTTTTTTTCTGTTTTTTTTTTCCGTTTTCATGTTTCATTTAGGTTATATTATGTTTGATTAAATATTAAAATGAGGTTTTCAAATCTCAATAAAAATAATTATTAATTAAAAATTGAACAAATTTAATTACGTTATTATTAAGTTCTGCAAATGTTTATTTTTTTATTATTGTGACAGCTGTTTCGGCGTTTAAGGCAATTTTCAAACTGTGGTTAATCCACGTTGTGAGGACGTACTTATATGATTTTATTCACTCCCACCCCTTTCCAATTTAGATGGGTTTAAAAAAATAATGATTTATTATCGGTAAAACCGATTTAGTTAGAAATCAATTAAAATTCTAAATTTTGTGAGGTTTTCACATTTATAATGTGTTATTAGTTAGTCATTTGTGGCACAATAATGATATTATGTTAGGTTAGGTTAGGTTAGGTTAGGTTAGGTTACGAATCCAAAAGTCGCGGGTTCAAATCCCGGCGTGCGCAAGTAATTTTTATTTAATTAATTTGTATTGTTTCACAATTAATTCATTTAAAAATAATGTGTAGTATATTTGTGCGCGTTCCAGAGTTGAATATACTCTCAGTATCGCCCTGGTGAAAGAACATCATTCAGAATTGAAACATTACTTGAAATGGTTTTTAACCGTGTTTG
>JAHDVE020003349.1:0-37411 GCA_022606495.2 Halesus radiatus | reverse complement strand
ATGTTCATAATGAACCGTAGTTGAAGTTCTCATGTTCAACAAACTCGGCTGGCCGACAGGCGGAATTCTTTGCCCTTTGCCATGGGTTGGAGCAACTGGTTTAGGAGCCTACGAGGGTTCCTGATGTCCAGACTCACCGCTCCAATCTGTTAGACCTATTTTTAACCACCGAGCCACGTGTTTATGGGATTGATGTCGCAGCGCCTTTAGGATCGTCCGACCATTGCCTGGTGACGACATCAATCCCTATTAACTTCAGACCCCCAATTGAGAGGCTGAAGAGAAAAATGTGGCACTATAGGTCAGCAGATTGGTTCGGTCTGCGGGCGCATTTTAATGCTTTCCCATGGTCAGCTGTCTGTTTTCAGACTTCGGATCCGTCCAGATGTGCCCAGGAAATTAGTGAAGTCATCACATCTGCGATGGATGACTTCATTCAATCAACCATTAAAGAAACTGGCGTAGGTTCAAAGCCGTGGTTCAGTCGACAATGCTCCGAAGCAGTTCGACGAAAAAACGCGGCTTACCGAGCCTACAACACATCTCGAACGTCAGAAAACAGATCAGCATATAACAAATTGGCAAAGGACAGTAAGAGAATCATCAATAGGTCAAAATTTGAGCACGACCTACAGATCAGTAAGAAGCTAGCTGCCTGCCCGCATGGCAGCAGGGCGTTCTGGTCGCTAGCGGGCTCCATAGGTCGCAATTTCTGCAAATCCAGTCTGCCACCTCTTACCAGACCTGACGGTTCACTAGCAAACACTGCTACCGAAAAGGCCAACCTTTTAGGGAAAATGTTTGCAGAAAACTCGGCCCTCGACGACCGGGGTGCCATCCCGCCGTCGGTTCCTCACTGCGGCTTCTATATGAAAAAGCTGAGGATACGGCATCGGAATGTACTCCTTGTCTTACGGGGGCTCGATGTTAATAAAGCTAGTGGGCCTGACGGAATACCTGCCCTGGTATTGCAGAGGTGTGCTGCAGAAATCGCTCCAGTTTTAACAAAGCTCTTTAAAATGTCCCTGAAATGTGGCTCTGTGCCCTCTGGTTGGAAAAAGGCGGTCATTCATCCTATACCTAAGAAAGGTGACTGCTCCAACCCGGCCAACTACCGCCCCATAGCGATCACATCAGTTCTGTCCAAGGTGATGGAACGCGTGATCAACGACAAACTGCTTACATACCTCGAGAAGAACAAAATCATTAACGACCGCCAGTATGGATTCCGGCGGAACCGCTCGTGCAGTGATCTTCTCGCGTATGTGACGCATGTTTGGGGACGGTGCCTGGAACGTTATGGTGAGACTCAAACGGTCTCACTGGACATTTTTAAGGCCTTTGACCGGGTTTGGCACCGAGGACTTGTCAACAAACTGCCTTCTTACGGACTTCCCGTTTCCTTGTGTACGTGGATTGCCGACTTTTTGAGGGAGAGATCGATTCAGACGGTTGCTGATGGTTTCATCTCTTCCTCGCATTTAATAAATGCTGGCGTCCCACAAGGATCGGTTCTGTCTCCGACATTGTTTTTGTTGCACATCAATGACCTCTTGACATGTGCACCAATCCATTGTTACGCGGATGACAGTACAGTCCATGATTGCTTTTTGTTTGACAAGCCCCCAAAGGCACACAAACTCCAACGGCTCGGAGGGCTTTGAAGCAAAGGATGGACGGTTACCTCGAGAGGGTCTCCTCTTGGGGTAAGAAAAAAATCGTCGAATTTAATGTTTCAAAGACCCAATCATGTCTGATTACGTCTAAAAGGGATCGAAATGACAATCTGGTCTCCTTTAATGGAAGCAATCTTCCCAACAAGCCCTCCATTGATATGCTTGGTGTAACCTTAAGTGACCAGCTCAGGTATGGGGTCTCCATCGAAACCCGAGTAAAGTTAGCCTCTCAGAAGCTGGGCGTATTGTACAGAGCCCGCAGATACTTTAATAGTACACAACTGCTGACCCTGTACAAATCGCAAGTGCGCCCCATTGTAGAATTTGGCAGCCACCTCTGGTCGGGAGTCCCAAAATATCTGAAAAAAAACCTTGACTCTGTGCAGAAACGGGCGGTCCGTTTGATAGATTCGCCTATCTTAACAAATGGGTTGCAATCTTTGGAGCACAGACGTCGGGTGGGAATGCTGTCCTTGTTCTACCGGTATTTAATGGAAGATGCTCCGAGGAACTAGCGTCATTGATCCCTTCGGCACCGGTGCATAGTCGGGAAACACGCCAAACGCGCGCCCAACATTTGCACACGGTTGACATTTGTCACATGAGAACGGGTCGCTTCTACGACTTCTTGTGTTCAACAGCTCGGCTGTGGAATGATCTGCCGGTCTCTGTGTTTCCTCCATCCTATAACATGGGTCTCTTCAAGACCCAAGTTCACTCTTTTCTATCCTCTAAAAGATCCTCCACACAGCATCCCCAAAGATGATATAGGCCTTGAGGGAAATTGTTTCCTCCTTGGTCTCCTGTGTGGAGTTACTGTAAAAAAAAAAAATAATAATAAAATTACTACATTTAATGCACTGGAGATCACTGTTACTGGAAACTCACTTATGAGGAAGTTTGATTCACTTTTTAGTTGTAAAAAAATATATTTTTGCGGAGCAAGGGTAAAGCAACTGACATTTGTATATTGCTTGTGTACGCTTGGATTCGATCTCGTGTCATCCGTATCGTAGGAGAGGATCTAACCGCTGGACCACGGGGGTCGTCGGAGGTGAATATAAAGATAGGGGTACAAAATGTTATTATTGGATATTTTTCAACCTTTATAATGCTCTTTTCAAATGAATGTATCGGTACTTCCAGCTTGTTGATTGAGAAAACGTTTTCATTCGCCATTGTCTTATATTATATTTATATTTCAATAGAGTTAAATTACATTCAACTTTCTTGTGTTTCCAAGTGGACAAGGTAATCTTCACTCTCTGCTATTAAGCATGTATAATACGGACGAAGGATGCGATTCGAGAAGTTACGAGTAGAGAATGTTGAAAATTCTCAGTATAACATATTATGTAATAATATGTTATATTCAAGATCTTATCAAAATTCCTTTCTATTATTAAATTTAAATTTCTTAACAACTTCAGTTCATAATGTGTCATTAGTAACACAATGACATGTTTTTAAAATGAGCCATATTATAGCATCACTCTTCCATTAATTTGATTCTTCGTCAACTACCACCAACCAATTATATTTCAATTTGCAGAACATTAGGTACTAAAACGTCTTCATAATGGACTGTCAAAAACTTCCAGCCCCGACAAAATATTTCCACGTTTTATTCTTATTAAGTCAGTCATTTCTACTCTATTTTCTGCCGCAGTTGTGGCGAGGATATTATGACTATGGAGGATATGTTATTATCCTTTTCTCCCAAGAAAATGTACCACAAATAAAAATAGTTTCAGTTTTATGTTTTCCGTTTGTTAAGAACGTGTCTATAGCTGAACGTTTTTAAATACTCGTTCGTCGAAATATAATACAACAAAACCATGTTCGAATCTTACTGTGAAGTTTTTAAGTTTCTGATAAGTAGGTATAAACTACCGAACACAATATTTGAAAATGATCACTCCACTCCCCGGGAAACATATTCCGTTGGCTAATAGGACTTCCATGTGACTGGTTTGCCCGATACTAACTAAAGCCATCGCGTCGAAAGGTTTGACCATCCGATCGTCCTTTCCTAAAGTTGTGAATTTGACTTAAATGTATCAACATGTTGACGTTATTTTAAATTCTCTTTCATATGGTCGGTAACTTACAGCGATAAAAGGCCCATAAGGCTGCAGCCTCGCTAATTTCTTGGGTTACCGACCATACGAAGGAGTATATCAAATATCGTCAACATGCTGATAAATTTAAACACAAGTACAGAACCATGGGATGGACTGTGATATAGTAAGTTAGTCATCGTGGTAGATGAATGCACTGATGATAGTCATAAGTCGATGGAAGAGGCAACAGAGAAATAGAAGCAAAATAATTGTTTATTACTCTAACCGCCGGATTTCTAGTATTCAAAATTTCCATTTCTCTTAAGTAAGTCTAATCAAACAGCCCAATGTACGTAAAAATGCGTTAATTGGCGAATTGATGATAATTTTACATTTGAATTTGTGTGAAACAACTAGCCCTAACTCTTTTCTGTGTTTTCCGCAGATCTATAGTTCGACAATGGAGGTGGTCCAGTCACAAAGGGATAAATCATTTTTTAGGCCCACGTTCTGACTGTCACTGGACGAAGGTCCTGCACACAACTTGTGAGTGAAAGCAGCCTGCGACAGCCCTGTGACAACGCGGAGGAGGTGGGCGGAAGCGGTAACAACGGAGGGGACCGAATAGTAACGAAATCTTATTACGTCCGCGTCATTTGAATATGTCAGAGGAATTGAAATATGGGTTCGATTGTCGGAAAGAATTTGACACTTCTATCAGAAACATAGCTCTCCGTTAATCCCTCCATTACTTGCCATTTGCTTCACATGATGTTATTCAATTTATAAAATTCAATGTTAGTCATATCTGCAGTTTGAGTATTCGATAATTTAATTATAATGAGCCTTAATAAACATCGCCCATGAACCTATACAGGCTTTACATCGTTATCCAATTTTATTTTCAACCAAAGTCTTTTAAAAATTTAACACAAAGCTTTAAAAAGGCAAAAATGAAAACATAATATGGTGCAAAATATTGATATTTGTTTATTTTTTAAAAGAAAGACTAACATTTCCTGGCTACTACAGTAATTGAAAAACTTATAGCACCAGTTATATGGATATAAACTGTCGTTAATAAATTAAAGTAACTAAGTAGAAAGTACAGCGCCCCTGAGGTGATTTCTCACAAAAGCGGCGCTATAGAAATGGTCCGATTATTATTACTGGTATTTAAAATAATTTAATTTTAGGTATCTAAATATGATCATTGAATATGTAAAAGCAAATATACTTATTTTCAAAATATGCTATAACAAAAATAAATTATTATAAATTATTAAATAAAGATGATAATAATATATAATAAATAAAGCAAGGAAGACACATTTAAAATAAACCAGTTCTACTTTCAGGAAAAATCCAAAATAATGCTTAATAATATTTCCATCAATATTAATGAATTAAATATACCATATATAAGTAAGGTATCTACCAAAAACAATACACTCGGTTTCATTTCCTAAATGTTTATTAAAAACAAAAAAACATGGATCTAACCACCTCTGACGTCATTCTATCCCTATCATGGTGCCATTGCGGATAAATTATATAAATAATTAAGATAATTATTATTATTGTAAGGATAACAGTTGTTTCTATAATTCGGTGGGAACTTTATTGTAAAAAAAATGAAAACGGCTCGTTTTAAGCACTGTGAATATCTGAAGGTGATTAACGATGTGTTAGTGAGGGTGGCCACAGAAAGCCGAAGTAGCGTCTGTATATTTCGTTTATAATTATTTTCCAGAAACCAGATTATATTTACAGGAATGTCAGTTGTCTGTATTTGTTCTCAACCCACACAGGAAACATTTGACTAGGGTCACCGAAATACAAAATACCAGTATCATCCGTCTACATCTCCTCCCGGGTCCGTCAGCCCATAACTCGCGGAATCTTGTCAAGAAGACGTTTCTCCACTGATGGTTGAATTATTACCTTTACACCTGCTGTCTTTCTTATTCCATTATTTATTGTGCCCTCCAACAAAGCATTATTTCATTTTATTTCATATTATATAATAAACCTGTCGTTGAAGAAGATAAGATATTAACAAAGAAATATAAAGCAGAAGAGACACAGAAAATAAAAGGTTCGAACTCAGATTCTCTGTCTTACTCTCCGATTGAACTATTTGAAGTATACTAAAAAATAATAACATAAACATAAAATTAAAAATCTGTGATGAGATGCGGACAATAATTGAGTATTAATGTGAAAATGGTGTAAAAAAAATGTATATATAAAACACTAAATATTATATTTATATTTGAAAACACATTGTTTTTCGAAATCAAGGAACAACCAGGCATCAAAACATAAATACTTATTCTAAAGATAGGTATTAATTTGGTGGGCTATATAACGGGTTGTATAAACTACAGTACATCAGTTGTGTGCATACGCCGATGACATACTCGTAGATGTAGTAATTATGAACAAATCTAAACAAAGCATGTCATAGCGTAGTCTCACCTTAATAGGAAAATTGAAAAATGTGAACTGCAAATAAACGCGTCAAAAACTAAATAAATGTGTAAATGTGCAAGCGTGAGCAGAAGACAACCCGAGTGTTAGTGCAGGCCAACTGGTAAATGAAAGGGTTGATAATGCCACCTTCCTGTGCACTAACTCAAACATACTGAACAATACTACCGAAGAACTCAAAATCCGTTTAATTGCTCGAAACAGATGCTTCCTTACCTGCGAGGAACTACTCGGGTCGAAAATACATAGCAAAGGAACCAAACTGCTCACTTATAAATAAGGCCAGTTGTTACAGATAAATCATTCAAAAGAGATTCTTGCTTGTGTTGTGGTGTACTATATCGTAGGACTATGGTGGAGTAAGAGGGAACTACGGGCGGGTGTTCCAAACTAATTCGAACCAGTTTGAACCACTATCGTTGTGCACAAGTACTCAAAAGTGCACTCTTAATGCTTTGCCTGTTCCTACGGATGTGAGAGATGGTGTCTAAGGCAAAATTTTGAAACCAAGCTACCGGTCTTTGGGCGTAAAATTCTATAAAAATCTTTGGAACTTCATTAGAAAATTAACCTTACGGGATAACGATAAATCGCGAACTTGATTAGACCATTGAAAGGTTTTGTAGGTCCCAAAGACGACGATGGGCTGATCATGTGGAAAGAACGTCAGTTGATGGGACGTCGAAAGTGACCAAGTAGGTGTCCCAATGGAAACGACCCAGGGGCAGACCGAGGAAGAAGTGGATAGTATAGTAATAACATTGCTATCCTTTGATTACCCAAGCAAAGTCCGCATGGAGACAAACATGTAATTGGCATAGTTGGTTTAGTGGTTTGTGTGGCTTTATAAACGTAAGTGTTACTTAATATCATATACGGGGTGTGTTCAAACGAAAAGGTGAATTTTGAATTTTTTCGAAAAGTATTTATTTATTCGTCAATATCCATTTTCTCCCCTTCAAAGTAACCCCCCTCAGATATAATGCACTTATGCCAGCGCTTCTCCCAATCCTCGAAGCACTTCTGGAATGCACTTTTCGGTATGGCCATCAGCTCGTTCTTCGATTCTGACTTTATTTCATCAATTGTGGCAAAACGCTTTCCTTTCATTGATCTCTTCAGTTTCGGTAATAGGAAAAAGTCTCAGGGAGCCAAATCTGGAGAATACGGTGGTTGAGGCATGATTACGGTGTTGTTTTTGGCTAAATAATCACGAACAAGCATTGATGTGTGAGCTAGTGCATTATCGTGATGCAAAATCCATGATTTGTTTTTCCACAATTCCGATCGTTCGAGCCGTATTGCTTCACGCAAACGTTGCATAACTTCCTTGTAGTATTCCTTATTAACCGTACGACCTGTTTGCAAGAACTCATGAAGCACTACGCCATTGTACTACCACTAAGCACTACGCACTTGTAATCGAAGAAAACAGTGAGCAAAACCTTCACATTTGGTCGAACTTGGCATGCTTTTTTCGGTCTTGGCTCTTCTGGCCGCTTCCATTGGGATGATTGGGCCTTGGTTGTGACGTCATAACCATATACCCACATTTCATCACCAGTTATGACCCTTTTGAGCAAATCTGGATAGTCGTTAACGTCATTCAACAACTCCTGAGCGATACTAATGCGAAGTTGCTTTTGCTCAAAATTTAGCAATTTCGGAACAAACTTCGCTGCTACACGTTTCATGCCCAAAACATCTGAGAAAATTGCATGGCATGAGCCAATTGATATGCCAACATCCTATGCAACTTCCCTAATAGTGATTCGACGATTTTCCAAAACCATTTTCTTCACTGTTTCGATGTTTTCTTCGTTTATTGACGTGGTTGCAACTCCAGGACGCTCATCGTCATTTACATCTTCTCGACCTTCTGTAAAGCGCTTGTACCACTTATAAACACTTTTTTGAGAAAAAGTAGACTTGCCAAATACCACAGTCAACATTTTAAGTGCGTTGGAGCACTTTATTCTATTTTTAACGCTAAATTTAATACATATTCTTTGATCCATTTTTTTTTTAAAGTAAAAAATCGAAGAACACACAAAAACGTGACTAACCTTTCCAGTTGTCAAAAACAAACCACTAATCTAAAATGGCTAATAATGCTAACATATGATAAACATATGTGTACCAACATAACAAAAAAAAAATCGATAATCGAATGTAGACAGCCCGCGAAAATTCAAAATTCACCTTTTCTTTTGAACACACCTCGTATATACGAGTATTTGTTAATGAATAACATATATTTTTTTAATGTATTTTAAAATCAAATCAAAGCATGAAAAGGGTCGTGACTTTCGATGGATGTTACTATTTTTTTACATGATAATCACGCACATGTCCCAACAACCGGAGCTAGTTATTCTATTACCTGCGAAACGAAGAAACTGTGAGGCAGTGCTAAATGGTGGAATGAATAGACAAGAGCTAGCGGAAATTAATCGAGGTATATATCATTTAAAAATACCACATTTTTTATCTTTGGGAAGATCTCACCAATCCGATGCCTGCAGTTTTTTTTAAATATTTTTTGTCACCTTCAAATCGTCATTCTATCTCATTTCTCAGCTTCCTTTGCTTGTTTGTCCTAACCAAGGTTGTCCTTGGTAGACATTACTTTATTTGCTCCTCAATCGACAATCTTTAACTGTCTACCGCCGTATAGTTTATCGGTTTATGCACATTATTAAAGCAATTTCCATACATATGTAGATAAGGGGACACTCGTCCCGTCGGCACATGTCCAGACCATGGACCGTGGCCCGCAGCCCGCGAAGCCATAGGGCCGACTCATCAATCTCCGCCAAGCCGGCCCTATCTGTTACGGGTCGATCTATCAAAAAGCTATTAGGGACTGAACTGATCCTTTAATGCCGCAACCCGGCCAGAAATGAGGGCTTAAAGATATCGTGAGATCGAGTATCGGGGTGGCCGCACTATGTTTATCCAATAACATCTCCGGGGGATATTAACTTCACACGAAAAAATCTTGTATGGCGGTCATGTTGTGTCGTAGATCAATCAACGTTCATTTATTAATAAATATGACCGGTGAACTATACTTTTGAAGATTTTGAAACTGTTTTGGCTAACGGGTGGATTGAAAGGTGTTAAGGTTTGAAACGCTATGTTAGGAATTAGGACCGAGAGTTGTAGGTACTATTATCAGAATCATATCTGCCAAGTTCTGTAAAGATTTGACAGAAATATCCAAAATAGTTTTGTTACGTAGATGTGTTTAGTTGTAACAATGTGTATTACATTTTTTTGTTAAAATGGGTAACTGATGTTGCTTCCGTGTACAATAAAAATACTTTTTTATGTAATTTTTATTTTAAGTAATTTTAAAACTATTTTTACAATGTCTACTTATGCTGTGCCTATTTATTGTATTTTTATACCTTTTTGTTGGTATTTATGAAAGATCAGTGAAAATTAAGTAATAAAATATAGGTATCGCATCATTTCTAATAATGAACCTGTCAAATCATGGTGAAATTCATACTAATAGCTATTGCAAATAATAGCCCACCTACTACAAAAATTTCTGAGACAATTGGTTTTCCATAAAAAGTGGAATCAAAAACAATCGCACTAACACAACAATAGCAAGATATACACATATTAATTAAGACACATATTAATTACTTGGGTAAAAAATCCATTAGTCTTATATTTATATGTCAATTTACATATATTATAACGCATTATCTGGAAAATTGGAAATTCTGAAAAAATGAAAGCGCGCCACCGCAATGCATTGTAACCTGTGCCTTCGGGTTGCTAAGCCTGAATTAAAATTTCATAATTGGAAATCTGTTGACATACGTGATTAAACGCCATGTCTGTGGCACGAGCTAATAACTCTTCTTTTTCATTATCTCCTGGGATTTTTTCCCGGTTCGTCGTTCTGCGAACATTTATTTAGAACTATGTATGTATTTACCTACCTTCCTTATTTATTAAGTCTTCCTTACTACAGCTGCAAAGCTAGTTTTCTCCAACATCACAACAACAACAGATCCGCTATTTGCGTGGGACTCCCTGGCTCCAAAGCACGCTGTCCCGAATCGCAGTAGGGGCATGTGAAAAACCGTTTTTTCGCATTCAGACCTTATTCAACCTTAACGTGAATATTATAACAATTTACTCAAAATAAACTTCCTGTACAAAAAAAAATCTTTCCAGCAGAGGCGCCACGTGACCTTAGAGTGTGCGGGAGTGCCAAGATTTAAAAATTCGACATTATTGATGTTGTAGCCGAAAATGTTTTTTCCAAAAAACATATTTTTTGATTGAAGATATTTCAGCAAGCCTGTGCAGTGCCCCGCCAAACTGAAAATTCTTGAAAATCTTCCCACAAATAATCGGGTTTTAAAAAAGCCAATAATGTATTTTTTTCAATACTAGCACAATAAAAAGTCACGAGCAACCACTGCTTTCATCTTTGTATATAAATTATTTTCTTTCAGAGTAATTTTTAATAACTAGATGTTAGCATCATAGGCAAGTAATTGCACAACTTTTATTAAACACTTTCTAGTGGTGCTAACTAGATTAATTTTAAAAAGATCTGTATTGCTTTCATTTACATTCCACTGATAAAATAACGTCACCATGTTGAACCAAAATTTGTATTACCAGAGAATATTATCAAATTTCTCCAAAGAAAGCCTAATGTCGATGACACGGAGCCAAAATTGATATCAAAACATGTTCAACGAAAACGTGTTGACAATCGCTGTTTTCATTTTTCGTGAATACGACAAAAAATGTGGTAACTCACTTTACAAACTCGGTTAGTGGATACAAGAAATCGCCCTCAGAACTCGACTACGCAATGGAAGAACATTATACATTCGCTTTTCGGCGTCGAGGAAACGTCCTACCAGAGGCAGATTGGGCAATAGAATAATAGCAATGAAGGATTTCAAGGACACGCATCTCAGAAATATACATCAAACCAATATATTTGTGTTATTTTTATAGCTCCACACATTGAGTCCAATGGGAACCGATAGAAACATACGGGAACCTGCAGGAGGCGAAGTAAACCTACGAAAACCTGCGGGAACCTATGGGAATCAATAAAATCCTATGGGGACCGACGCTAACCTCCGTCACCTTTCGGTACGCTGTAAGAAGGGCGAGAAAGGGAAAGGCGAGAACGAACCTGGGTCGTTCGAGGTCTTGAACATAAAACTCGTACTGTCATAAATGACAACCATGTATAAATACAGATATACCTATGGATAGTCCAGAGAAAGATTAAATGAAGACGTGGAAGAGGAAGCGGTGCTCCTCTGTAGCCTGGTACGAGTACAGTTCAGCTGAGTCGATCCAGGCTACATAGTGGTTCACGGGCTTTAATCCGGGATTTATAGTGGTTCACGGGCTTTAATCCGGGCTTCATAGTGGTTCATGGGCTTTAAGATCGCCCTGATGATACCTAACCTCCAATGAGAGAGAGCACCAAAATAAAAATAATGCGTTAGAAAATGGTCACTTACTTGACTTTGAGACGGGATTACTTTTCGGTTATCGTTATGTCAAAAATAGTACAGTAGTTTTTCTCATTGGATCTGCTTAAAAACCTCCAAAAATATTATTCGATGAATTTGTAAGCAGACAACAAAATACACCTAAAAATGAGTTGCAATCTGCTACAGCACTGGTCCGCCTGGAAAAGAATTACGTAAAACAAATCGGGGCGCATTCGGAATAGATCAAATCACGTAAAGGGGCTCCAATTACCCCGTGCACTGCGCGCTGGGGAGTTTGGGAGACGCCGCGGAACTTAACACCAAATTCTCAGGAACGCATGGAAACAACACAGAAATAAGCAAACGGATAAAATATGCACATCGAAGAAAAGTTCATCCAACATATAAAAACATGAAAAAACGCATTTAAAATAACCAGAAATATTAGCTTTCCCACTAATGCACGAAATTATCGAAAAATGTATTTAGTTTCACGGTAAATATTTGAGTAGGTGGAATTTTCACAATATATTACAGTGCGTACGTTGGCAATTGAGGA
The DNA here is from genome assembly GCA_022606495.2 of Halesus radiatus. NCBI lineage: Eukaryota > Metazoa > Arthropoda > Insecta > Trichoptera > Limnephilidae > Halesus > Halesus radiatus. The sequence goes on along the minus strand of JAHDVE020003349.1, from coordinate 25,125 downwards.
TAATTAATATGATTCTGCAAAAAATTTGGGCCTGTGAACTCGGGCGTCAAGAAATTAGCACAGCTAATTTTTGTTTGGAATATATAGTTCGACCCAATATCTTTTCCATCATGACCTATAGAGCTTTAACGCGTCCATTTAAATGTAAAAAAAGTAAAATAAATTCCCGTACTGTTTGGTAAATATAAATTAGTTTAAGAAATAGGGCCTGCACTTTCCAGTTTGCATAATCTACCTATGAATATTCTTAAATAATTTGTTTATGTCGTGTAAACCTGGTAGTTTTAACATAATGTGACGCGTGTTGGTCGCATTTTATAGAACTAGACTGTTTTCAAAGCATTCCTAGGTATACTCGTACCCAGGTGAATTCTTATCATGATTCCATCAAATACTTTACCAATTCGTTTTTCTACAAAGTTCCTCCTTGCTTCTACAGTTTCTATCGGCGGAGAGTGCGGGCCAAACTCATGCGCTAGAGCCATAAATTACGTCTTGAAATTAAAAAGTCTCGCAGGCCCAAGTGCCCCGGGACATGCGAACTACCCCGCGCTCCCCACCGAGAATCTAAAAGGGGGCTGGAGAAAACACTAATTTTATAAGAATATGATGTTTGAAAATCTGACGCTGAATGTCTGATAAAGATTATAAACACGTAGAAACATTTCAAGTCATTAGTAAAACCATTTTCCGTCCAATCGTGTTGTCACTTCTGTAGATTTGGGTACCTAACTACCACTGATCAATCATTTCTACACACCCGCCATGTAACATTCTACCAATGCACCTAAATCAGAATTTTCTATAGAATTTCACTTAGGGGAGATAAATAAAAAAAGACACTGTCAAACACGAATTCATTGCATCCCCAATTGGGGAATGTTGTGAGGCTGAAGGTATTGGGGAGGGGAAGGAGAAGGGGAAGGGGAAGGTGGGGACATACCTGGCTATTCAGATCTGGTCACCAAACACGGATAAAAGCCATTTCAAGCAACGTTTCAATTCTGAATGGTGGTCCTTTACCAGGGCGATACTGAGAGTATCTTCCACTCTGGAATATGAGCAAATATACTATATTTATATATATATATATATATGTATATATATATATATAAATATAGTATATTTGCTCATATTCCAGAGTGGAAGATACTCTCAGTATCGCCCTGGTAAAGGACCACCATTCAGAATTGAAACGTTGCTTGAAATGGCTTTTATCTTATATATATGTATATATATATATATTAAATGAATTAATTGTGAAACAGCACAAATTAATTAAATAAAATTTACTTGCGCACGCCGGGATTTGAACCCGCGACCTTCGGATTCGTAGTCGAGAGCCTTACCCCTCGACCATGGAGGCCGTCAAAGGATATAAGGCAAAGCCAATATAGTTAAAAAAAAAACATCATTAGGACGTGTGCCGAAGAATGGAAGAATCCATAGACACGCCAGGATAGCATGGCACAGTTAAGTTAATAGCAGTGTATAGTGTAGCTTTACAGAAAAAAAAAAGAAACAAAACAAAAACAATTGTAACGTGTCCAAAATGCATTTTTCCGATATTGCTATAATGTCCTGAGACGCTAGCACATCTCGCCGTACCTTTATCGGCATAGAATACTAAGTATGTCGAACAGAAGGAAGTTACATCAAATGTGCCAAACGTGCAATTTGATAAATTCTAAGATTTCTACCTGTCTGTTTGATACACTGCAATAGTCCCGTGAATCTCGTGCGCACAATACACGCCAAAGAGACAATTTGCTTGTTCTCCCCAGACATCGAACTGCTGTATTTGAGGTTAGTTACAGCTATTCCCCAACAAAACTTGAAAATTAAATTCCACTATTTATTTCGATCGGTGAAGTGTTCCGCAAGGAATATTTACTGCCTGCAGTCAGTCGCACAATATCCTTGATAAATAATAAAATATTCAATTTTATTATTTATAAATTATTGAAGTTTGTAAACCTCATTGTAATATTTAATCATTGAAGAAGATAATATTAACACATCCCAAATGAACCACGAAACCGAAAAAACAACAGAAATTAAAAAGATTTCAGTCGCATCTGGGACAAACCAAGACCTCTACCTATCCGGGATAACCGCTTAACCAACTTCTGGGACTGGTTTACTTAATTATTAGGCTTTTGGGACATTTATGACCTAAAAACCAATTTTCTCATTTCTAATGAGTATTGCTGACATCTGTCGTACGCAGAACCCTTTATTCATGATCTTATTTCTTTTCCTTGACGTGATGCTATGAAATTTGTTCAATTATTATCGCCTCTTCAAACAGTAATCACGCTTAGATAAATCCCATATTATTGGCTGCTATCCTTATGATGATTGCAAAGTTTCATCCAGAACTCAATTGTAATGAACAACGAAACCGAAAAAAACAACAGAAATTAAAAAGATTTCAGTCGCATCTGGGACTCGAACCCAGGACGTCTACTTATAAAAAAGGAGGATAATATTAACAAATCTTGAACTTGAAGTATGATATCGGTGTTAATGACGTAAATTGGACTGGTCTCATTAGCTAAGTTGGTTAAGCGGTTACCCCGGATAGGTAGAGGTCTTGGTTTGTCCCAGATGCGACTGAAATCTTTTTAATTTGTTGTTTTTTCGGTTTCGTGGTTCATTTGGGATGTGTTAATATTATCTTCTTCAATGATTAAAAAATAATAAAATAGATGCTTGCGTCAGAGATTTAGTTAAAAATGATTGTAATTTTTGTATTTTTAGATTTATATTTTGTTTTTTTTTTTTGTAAAATTGTAGAGATTTGATATAATTTAAACTTCATATAATTTCTATAGGCACTGCTGAAAACCAGCTTCAGTCCGGGCTCCGGAATGTAGAGCTGATCAGTGTGACATTTTTGTCAATTACTTAATCTATGCAATATGTTAAAATAAATACATATATAAATTAATAACTTATTGACAAAAAAACGTTTATTATTATTATTAAATCAATTGCTTCAGCCGGTACATATCTAAAAATGGCATGACAGAAGAGTGTGTAAGAAGAAAGGTATGAATGTGATTGAGGAAAGGAGTGTATGCCAAGAATTGTGTGACGTTGCATTTGATTTGTCTACCCCTGCAGGGATAGGCATCATGGTTAGTTGTTTTTTACAAATTCTTTTTTAAAATGCATTAAAAAAATGTAAGTCCTTCAAAAGATGTACTCAAATTGTATGTAGATTGTTTTTAGGTAAAGTGTAAACATAATAGAATGCTGTTTTTAATTAAATCATAGTTTGTTGTCAGTTAATTGGATACTTCCCGCTCTTACTGTTTCCAATGACACAACCAAAATATGCATTTACAGGACGTACAATCTTAATAACTTTCGGGGAAGGAATTTTCATTCTTTCAATCTGAAAAGCTCAGACAAACCGAGCTTGCTGACTGAAGGGAATAAATCACCCACCCCTCCGCAATAAAACAGTTCATTCCGCCTACAACAATACAGCAATGCATCTCATTTAGTCTCCTACCGCCCTACTCCCCCACTCACCAGAAAACTTAATCAACCACGGATAATTCGACTTTTCATAATTGCAGCGTCGTTCGAGTATGATTTGTAGACGAAATCAACTAGTCATTCCACTAAAGTTTAACCAATCAATGCATTTCCGATGTTGAAACTAACACTTGGAGATAAAATAAACGTTTTAAATGATTTCGATGTATTATTTATAGTACCATAATATACTGTGGTTTTAGTTAATGAGGTGTTTTTGTTTCTTTATCAGATGTCTAAATAGAATTTTAAAATGAGGGATTGCATTTCCGGGATGCAATTTTTATTTGTTCACGTGGGTACTTATTTGTACATATAAAATCGTGCTGACCAACATTTTTTCGTTGAATAGTATTTTTTTTTTAAATTTAAAGATTGTGGTAGACTGCTACAGAATGTTCAATATGTAAAAAGCAATAATATTAAATGGCTCTGACAAATATAGTGTTAATAAATTGTAATATTTTTTGACTCACCTGCTGCTGGTGAAAGTTTAGTCACAACTCCCCATCTCTGCTTCCACTGTAACAAATAATACAAAAATATTATTTTTTCAATATTACACCGTCACATACGTATATTTGTCTTTCTCTCCCGTGTGGTGAAAGGCTGGGTGATACAGTCTGATATACAAGAGCTAGCGTCAGACAGCCTTTCACCACCAGAAAATCTCTCGATTGTTAACTCCTTAAATATTAGCATTTTTTTTATTTAAAGACATACAACAATGTTGCATTCCCATGAGTAATCAATTCAACTCATTTTGGTACTGTTAATTTTTGCTACATTATATTAAGCTTAACAAGGTTTTCAAGGCAAATATTTAAATGAAAATAAAAATAAAATATATATATAAACAATAGAAAAATAACATAAATAAATGTACAGGCTCGAAACATACATATACAATGCAAATACGTTTACAAGAGAGAAATACACCTATATCAGAATCTCAAAGCTTAAGAGACAAAAATAAATAAAGCACTTCTCATCCGTACTAGATATTTACTAAACCTTTAATTAAAAAAACATATCATTCAGTTTAGATGGGTATTTTGGCCTTAAAGTCTAAATTAAGTTATGTGTGAAACAGGCAGCGCAGCTGTTCCTCTTAAGGACGGCTATCAGAACAGAGTTGGTATCTATGGTAATGGTTTTCCAAAGAGCATTTTAAAGATAAGATCTCAGAACATCATTTCGAGATTTTTCCGAAGCGCACACATATTTCGATTCCTCGAGCAACTTGTTATAGCTGGTGTAAGCAATGTATTCCAATGATTTCAGTTCGTATTTTGTAGAGTGTCTTTTTTATGTGTAGTTTGTGGTGTTGTCGTGTAATACGAGTATGTTGGTGAAAGTCGTGATTAGAGTTAAATTTTGTATTTTTGTGAGTATGGCAATAAATCATATTTAAAATTGTGTTTGTTATCTCGTGCCTGAGAAAAATCTTAAACTGTAATACTAATGCCGGTAAATATCTTTAACATGGTAAGCCAAAAATGTTACGCGGGGCCCTATTTAGAATTATCTGTACCTCGCATACAATGTTCTTGTTAGCGAAACCCCAGATACTTGAAAGATAGACCAAGTGCAAAGAATCGTAGCATAGTACAATGATCGTAGTATAGAGGTGGGAAGCATTCCACGTAATTTGTACATTACACCGGTCACTGGGGAAATCTTTGATTTTACATGGTCAATATGATGTTTCCATGTAAGCCGTGAGTCAATCAGAACGCCCAGATACATCGCGACATCTGTTTTTTTTTTCAAGTATATTTGGTCCTAAAGAGATATCAAGACTTTGCTCCCTACCGTTTATATTAGTATTATGATAGAATATTATTATTTCATCTACATAAAGTTAAAGTGCACCCTCTATTCCCCATTTTACTATATCATTAATGAAGATCAAAAATAATAATGGCCATTGGACGGAGTCCCGTGGTACACCACATGTTATCAATCTAAGATCGCTTGTATCTTTTCCAATAATAACCGAACAGCACCTAGACGTAAGATAAATAGAAAAAAGTTTTAGATTGTTGCCTACGATGCCCAGATGCTCCAGCTTTTTTAGTAGAATTCTATGATCAACCGTATCGAACGCCTTCTTGAGGTGTATGGATATGCCTGCGGCATACTCGTATTTTCCCTGGTCTAAGTGTTTTTGGAGAGTAAAAATCGAAGGCAGCACATTTTGGATTGAAAATTTTTCTAAACCCAAATTGTTGAGGCATCAGAATATTATTAGATACAAGATATTTTATAAGTCTATCTTTAATTACGTGTTCAAGTACTTTGGAGAAGAGTGAGAGAATGGATATTGGACAATAATTAGAGAATTATATAAATTGAAAATACACTTTGTATATACCACTTTACTTAAAATATATAAATATTTCTACATGTTTCGATAGCAATGCTATCATCTTCAGGAATAAATGAATACTAAAAAATAATTTCAAGTATAGAAAAATGATATAAAATTAAAAGTTTAAAAGTTTAACATACAAATACAACTGGTTTACAATTAGATAAATTTGAAATTTTAGAAATAAGAAAAAGTATTAATAGCGAATTAAATTTAATAAATAATCAAATATTTTTTAAAAATAGCTATCTCTTAAATTTATTTTCATATTAATATTAATAATGATAATTTTTATTTATATTTCTAATTTAAATGTATTATTCAATGTTTTATAATTATTTTGTCATTAACATTTTAATCTGTTACTTACCTACTTTAATTCATTTTTGTTTATGCTCATATTTTGTATATTCTTAAATTATTGTTTTAAATTTTTATCATTTTTCTATACTTGAAATTATTTTTAGTATTCATTTATTCCTGAAGATGATAGCATTGCTATCGAAACATGTAGAAATATTTATATATTTTAAGTAAAGTGGTATATACAAAGTGTATTTTCAATTTATATAATTAATAATGATGCCACAAAGTTACAAAGCATTCGAAGAAATAATAATTAGAGAGATTTTTTTGTAGCCTTCTTTGTGGATTGGAAAGATTTTTGCTAGTTTTAATTGATCTGGAAAAAGTCCGCTCTTCAGTGATTGATTAATGAGAATAATAAAATGCTCGACTATTTTTTCTTTACACAAAGTAATCCAGTTGTGATCCATGGAGATGATCTAGTTTTTAGTTTCGAGATATTTTTTTAAAACTTCTGGTTTGTTTATATTGGCCATGTAGAGGGACTATAATGCCTTTGGTTCCGTACGTATTGTATTTAAGTCATCTGAATAAAATGGGATGCTAATAGTAAAATTTTTACCAACCGATATAAAGAAATCATTAAACGCTATACATATCTGTTCTGGGTCATTTATGTCCACGTAATTAGTATTAATAGTATCATTTTTATTTGAGTTCGTTGAACTGTCAGTGATGATTGAATTTATTGTTCTCCGGGTTTGTTGTGGATTAAGTTATTAAGTTCTTTTTAAAAATATCGGTATAATGTTTTGTTTTGGCGAACCGTCTATAATTAATTACAAAATGTATTGACTTATTTTTTAGTGACGCGAGAAGATTATTTTGGGGATATTTTTTCCATTATTTGTACAATATTTCCATTATTTTCCATTATTTGTAGTGTATTGTATTAAGTTCTCTATAAGATGATTCAGTTTTTTGTCGAACCACGGGGTGTATTACCTTGCTCAGTTAGGGCTTCCTATCCGTAATCTTGGTTTAAATTTGCCGTCTGTCAATTACCGTTTTGATATATTAAAAATTTATTAAAGATTTGATTTATATTGCTGGTGTCATTAGAAAGGGGTTGGTTTTCAAGATATTTTCTCAAAACACTTTTCTTGATGCTGGTTTGGTAGTATTCTGTTGTTAGAGTGGTGTTTCAAGGAATTTTTGGCTAAAATTAGGCTATGATCACTTATATGGTCATCAATATCGGAAGTCGTTGAAGATATGTTTCGGTGTTTGAATATAATATGATCCAAACGAAAGATGCTGGTTTGCGTAACTCTTGTGGGATGTTTATTGTTACAAATGAAAAAATTGTATGATTCAAGAGATACTAGAAAATCATTTATCTTAGTGTTAGGTTTCCTGTACGTAACAAATATATTTATTGGCTTAAAATGTTTGCACTGTGCTTTTATTCCTAAAAAAGAGTTTTCCGTTGACCATGTTTCATTTACCTCATAGTTTAAGATATTGTGAGTTATAGCAACTCCTCATCCTCCTCTTTTGGTAGTTCAGGAGACAAAATCACCCTGGTAACCATATTGATATTAAAAAAAGATTCCTCTCCATCTCCCAGCCATGTTTCGGTTACAGCTAAAATGTGCACAACATCCGGAATTCTTTTGAGTGTTTCTTCAATTTCATTAATCTTATTTTGAATGCGTCTTGCATTGATATACATAACGCTGATGCTATTTTTATAGGTGAATACCTATTAAAATAGCATGAGCGTTCATATTTTTTATAGGTCTTTAACTGATTAGCACTTAATTTGTTTAATTAATTGCACACCAGCTTTTACAACAAATTTCCGTCGTCCATTCTTTCTCTAATACGTTCATACACCATCTCCCAGATTGGGCATTCTGAATTGGTGGCACTGTGGTTGCTTTGGTACATGTCGGCTCATGTTTTTCATTAGGGAAGGCATCATATTTCTGTTTGCCCCTATAGTGAAAGCATGCCACTTCCTCACTGCCAAACCTTTTATTTATAAACACCATGACTTTGCTCACATCATCAAAATGAATAGTTTATATTATATCAACCGTTGAAAGCCTTATTCTAGGAAAATCTTGCGGGAAATTAATTCAGCACTTTCAGATTTGCCTACAATGCACCAGAATTTTTACTAACGACGGATTTATTTGACTTTTAGAGGATTTATGGGTATTAGGAACGTGGAAACGGCATAAAACAGTTTATTACTTTTAGTAAGGCAATCCCCAGCGAACTATGCTTTAATCCGGCGATACGTCAGTAATGGCGCATTGGTGTTAAATTACTAGATTAACCGAGAAAGGAGTAAAATTCACCACTTAAAGAAAAGTCTCAAGTACTTTCATTCCTTTCTTTTTACAGAATCTTGGTGTTTTTTACTTTTTGGTATATTTTCTGCATCCTATATGCTTATATTATATATCTGTAGATGACGTTAATACCCATTTTTCGCACACTTCCTATAAATATTGTTTTATGGCAGCCATCATTACATTGATCCACTTTGCGCTCTGCTATTCCCGGGGGCAACGATTTCCGCTCTTAATGCACCAGTATCGCAGGACTCCAATGAAGAAAAGAGTTCGCGAAAAGATTTTGCTTTATGCAATCTTATATGTTCATTGGTTATATTTTGTTTCTATATTGCCAGTAACGAAAATCACATACTTTGGGGTGATTGAGATTGTTTAGCTTCCACAATCTTGCAATATTTTACTTAAACTGTTTATATTGTTTAGCTTCCACAATCTTGCAATATTTTAATTAAACTGTTTATGTTGTTTAGCTTGCACAATCTTGCAATATTTTACTTAAACTGTTAATATTGTTTAGCTTCCACAATCTTGCAATATTTTACTTAAACTGTTTATATTGTTTAGCTTCCACAATCTTGCAATATTTTACTTAAACTGTTTATATTGCTTAGCTTCCACAATCTTGCAATATTTTAATTAAACTGTTTATATTGTTTAGCCTACACAATCTTGCAATATTTAACTTAAACTGTTTATATTGGTTAGCTTCCACAATCTTGCAATATTTTACTTAAACTGTTTATATTGTTTAGCTTCTACAATCTTGCAATATTTTACTTAAACTGTTTATATTGTTTAGCTTCCGCAATCTTGCAATCTTTGACTTAAACTGTTGGTATTGTTTAGCTTCCACAATCTTGCCATATTTGACTTAAACTGTTGATATTATTTAGCTTCCGCAATCTTGCAATCTTTGACTTAAACTGCTGGTATTGTTTAGCTTCCACAATCTTGCAATATTTTACTTAAACTGTTTATATTGTTTGGCTTCCACAATCTTGCAATATTTTACTTAAACTGTTTATATTGTTTAGCTTCCACAATCTTGCAATATTTTACTTAAACTGTTTATATTGTTTAGCTTCCGCAATCTTGCAATCTTTGACTTAAAATGTTGATATTGTTTAACTTCCGCAATCTTGCAATCTTTGACTGAAACTGTTGGTATTGTTTAGCTTCCACAATCTTGCAATCTTTGATTTAAACTGTTGATATTGTTTAGCTTCCACAATCTCGCAATCTTTGACTTAAACTGTTGATATTGTTTGAAGAACTAATTTTCGTTTTTATTCTTACATTTCGCACAACTTTTGTATTCGCTATTTTACAATGAATTAATCTAATACCCTTGCTCGAATTATTTATCCGAAAAAATATAGATTTGTTAGTAGAATATGATACCTGTACATACCCGATTCAGAAACCAAATAATGATGTGTAATACTATACCACTAGAATTATTCGTGAATAGTTCCGATAATTCATTGTTTTTACCCGAATAATAATAATATTGGATTGCGCCGTCTTTGTGAAAAGCCTCACCTCAGGGGCGCTGTATGCATTAATCTTAATGTTCGTTCCAACTAATAACAAGTTTATCGTATATGCGTGTTTGCAAAACAAAAATTACATAAAATCTAACTTATTTAATATGCCCGCCAGTGAAATTGGTAAACTTTTTAAACTTTGCGTTTACACAATCATAATAGTTCTCGTTCTAAACTCGGATAGTTCGCATATTTGTTTTTTTCAAGGCACTTGGGTATAATGTTTTCATCATAAATTGCAAATTGATAGCTTTGGATTATGATGCAAATCTCGTATTAAAACCGTTTATAATTGTCGCTAGAAGGTGGATAAGTTGCGCATTAGTTTTCAGTTTCAAATTAAGATAAGTTTACCTTATTAGTGATCCTAAACAGTTATGTAAATTGGTCTGGATTAAAACAAGAGTTACCCTAATTAGAAGAACAGAACAGAATGTATTGGAGCACTTTAAGTAAACTGAAGAAAACATAACACAAACTGTGTTGAAAGGAGAGAACATAGGTCTCCGCATTAACATTTTCAACCCATCAGACTGCAAGTCGAGCGTACAATATTTTTAGTGGTATATCTGGATTAGGATCATTTATATTACCGTTTATTTCTATAATACTATTTTTTTACTAAGTTTAAGAACTATGAAAAAATTGAAATTAGCAACCGCAGACACATAATAGTTTAAAATGATAAAGATAGAAAGTGTGAAAATAATTGAATATGTTGATCGATACAGAAATGAGATAGAAAGACGATAAGCATTTTTCCACCTATTTAAAAATACTTTAGTAAGTTTTCCTTCTATATAAGGACGTGGTGAAAAAACTTATTACTTCACAGAACTCATTACCAAAGATGAGAAATCTATTTGTGGGAGAAACAATTTATTGCTTTTTCGAAACATCTCACTTTGAAGCAGTATCCTTAGACGAAAAGATTCGTAGATAAGATAACGAAACTACTGCTGAATGAATGCTGTGTTACTAAACAGTGATAATAAATGTGATAAACATCGACATTGAAGATAATATTTATTTTTTATAAATTTCCGCATTAGCAAAATATTAAATAGGAAAATAAATTATTAACCAATTAAACATCGCGCTCTATCGCAGCAAGCATAAATAATCTGTTTGTGAAGACGCTTTACGATTCATTAGCACCATTTATTGTCTCATGCATGTAATTCTGACATTCCGGTCCAACTCTTGTTTCAGTTTTTGATTCAGTGGATTTGCTTGTCTTCCAGGGGCGTCCCAACTTCTTCTTGTAGTAATAATCTAGCTTTAAGCACTTGAAAAGGTATATAACTGAATAATGGATAAATTATTTACTAAGGTAGTTAAGAATATTACAAAACATCACGAGCTCTTCTCAAAACGCCTTGTTTAATGAATCGAGTCTATGTGCAACAGTGTAAGTGTTGACTCGCTGGATAACTTAACAAGTAACTACTGGTAACTTGAGCGAGCGGTCGTTAAAGCTTGCACAATCTTAACCAAAATTGCCCCCCGACGACTAACTTGCATAATAATATGGCAATAGTTCGGAAACACTTAGCCTTCCTTGGCTGCTTGACGCCGAACTGACTCTTGTTAGTGCGCGACGTTACACGAAGATCTCAGTCGATCCGATCCGAGGGAACCGGCAGAGGAAGTGTGTTTACGTTCTTGACTTTAGTAGGTTGAAGAAAGAAGCTACGGTATGTCCAATGTGCAAATAAACACCGAGATAATAATAACACAACTTAGATTTAAAGGGGTGTGACGTGTGTTGAAAGTTCTCTCTGGCAGAATGACCATTATTTTCTCAAAAGGTATTGTCAGCTCAGTAAACATTTGCCACTTTTTTATTATCTGGGAAATGACACAGCGCTATTTCTCATATCCTAATTAAAGCAATGGAATGTGGACACTTCTACCAATGATACATGTAAGAAATAATCTAAAAGTTGGAAAAAATAATGTTATGATTTGGGGTAGGTATTTTCTCTGCAAAATTTTCGACATCATCATGAACTTTTGCTAAATATATTCATTAATATACTCCCTAATAGTATTTCAATTAATAATAATAACTAAATAATTAAAAATGTACTTTTTTTATACAACTCTTATAAAAATATATATATATATATTTCTACATGTTTCGACAGCAATGCTGTCATCCTCAGTGCACTTCGGTTCCTTGGTAAGTGTATATATTGCATCATGATATTGTATTAAGGTCGTATTTGGTTTTATCTAATTTTCTACATTTTAGTTGGCACGATTAATCGTTGGTTGTTAGTTTATCTTATTTCCTGGCGATGAATTAACTCTTCGGTAACTGGTCCACAGTAGTCAATAAATTAATATAATGGTTACAGCATCTTACTTTTTTTTTCAAATATCCTACGAAATATTATATTGTTAGTAACTTTTGAGGAATTATAACTCTCATAAAATAGTCATATTCATTTTAGATTCATGGTAATAATCATCATTTTTCGTTTGTTCATTTCCAAACAAAGCGGGTGAATACAACCGCAGAATGATGTTGCGGACATCACTTTCAGATGCAAACCAGTTTTTGCTTTCAACAGATGTGGTCTAAAATGACATGAAAATGAAATCTGCAAACGTTATTTCATTTCCGCCGCTCGAGTTTAGGTCGATCGCTTTCTATGAATAAATACACCGGTAAGACACAATTCAATGATTTAGCATTTGTATAGATAAAATGTGGCGTGTGGCATCATTTTTAGCAACAGTCAAATTAAAGATTTCAAAGCATTATGGCTCGTGATGGACACGACGCCGCACTCTCAAAATAATCATATTAACGTAGAAATTTCCAAGTGAAAATTATTTGCAAATTTTATGACGTCCTAGCTTATTGTTCGAATCTTTTGCAATAAGGTTGAGATTTGATCAATTTGATCTCACGGCATGAACGAACTAATATTTTTTTAATGCAATTATGTGCAATAGAAAGATCTACAAATGATTTTTTAAATCCGTCAACCTGATTGTGTTTTCTGCTTAGCATTAAAAACTAATTTTCCTTCGTTTCATCTCCTCCACGGCAGAAGATACACCCTCCTGTGTAAACAGATAACACCACCATGTTAACCACGCCTAAAGGAGTCGCGTGGTTTCCCTGATATATTGCTCAAGCCTTTTCATCCCTCCTTACCTACATATATTCTTGTTCCTCTTCTTCTCCCCCCACCCCCTTCTACTCACCCGCTCCTCTACCATCCCATCCTTTCTGCTTCACTCCGTTCTCTTCTTCTTAGGCTAAGCACAAAGGTTTTGTCTTATTCAGAGCGAGGAATTGTAGCTAGTTATGAAAAGTTAGACTCATTTGTAAGTATGTGTGGTTTTTCTAGAAGACATATTCTCAAACCCCTTTTTCGCTACATTATGTGGATATTAATAATAAATAGGATGACAAATGAAAATATAAGAGATAGTATTCTTAATTTTCTAACTATTTCTCTATTTATACGTCTGTATGCGTTTTTTTTTTTAATTTTCATTGTTTGAACGTTATTAGTATTGTTACCATAATAATCATAATTAATTTATTATTAGTATAGTTACCATAATAATTAATATCATAATTAATTTATTATTAGTGTGGTTACCATAATAATTAATATCATAATAAATTTATTATTAGTATTGTTACCATAATAATTAATATCATAATTAATTTATTATTACTATGGTTACCATAATAATTAATATCATAATAAATTTATTATTAGTATTGTTACCATAATAATTAATATCATAATTAATTTATTATTACTATGGTTACCATAATAATTAATATCATAATTAATTTGTTATTATTATTGTTGCCATAATAATTAATATCGTAATTAATTTATTATTATTGCCAATATCAAAGTAAATAGTATTCAGACCACATCTTTACCAATCTATTGAGTTCAATTGTTAATGAAATGAAAAGATGTTTGTTTTTAAATTGAAATACTTGTAAGAGCACTCGTACATTTCGTTCTAGAAATGAAAAATGTAAATTCCCGGGTGAAAGAGAAATTTTTCAGTTTCGACAGAGCTTTTACTGTTTTATGTGACTAGTATCTGAATGCAGTTTCTTCTCAATCATTCCTTCTACTCTCGTCACCCTATTTTCACTCCACGAGGTTCTATAATCCGACATGCTCCGGTTAAGAGGAACGTCTGCGCGGCCTGTTTCATACAAAACATAATTTTGGATTTGAGGGATTTGAAATGAAATTAAAAATAAAATAAATTTCTTGAGATTATGGGGAAACACTACGATATTATCAATTATGCATTGGTCTTCCGAAAATCTGTTCTATTTTTGCAAAAAACTTTACGACCTATTAAATGCCATACTAATAACTTCCGGGATTTAGGAGGTTAAATCTCTCTGTAGAAAACTAATTTAGTTCTCAGACAAACAGTTGTAATTTAAAAAAACACTCCCAACCATAACTTTTTGTTCCTGAAATTGCGAAAATCGGAAAAATATTTGACGGCCACTGCCGGACATTTAAAAGATATTTTAGTTCCTTATTTTCTTATAAAAGTTATGTATTTAATTCTTTCGTACAAATCTCAGTGTTTTATTTGTTTTCTTAAAAACATCGTCACCTTCGTGATAATGAACGATCCGTTGATTTGTTTTTACGTTCGTTAAGGGCTAGAAGGAATGCGTGCCGACGATTGGCGATAATATCAAATAATGTAAAGCATCGCACTATCAAGATGGAAGTAACATTGAGAACTCCGGGTAAGCCCACTTAGTGTTAATTTATTTCGTGTTAATGTGACAAAGTAACATTAAACCTATACATTTACCAAACATTCCGATGAAATCACGACGGCCGTAATTTTTTTTTCGAACCACATAATACAATTTTATTCTCTTTTATCAGGGGAGCTCTTGATAAAAAAAAATTGTAAGCCTTGAAAACCAATCAGTTCCTATTAGCTACAGGGAATGCTGTAAAATTTTAGCTCATTAGCTTAGTCCTCCTTAGACTCCGAGAGGCGTGCGACGCCTGAGCTAGACAAATGCGAACAAGTATCAAGCAATAGTATGACACTAATGAAAACATCTGAATATTACAAGTTGTTATAGTTATTTTTTTTTTTTTTTTTTTTTTTTTTTATTGTATAATATTAATTATATACAGTGGGAACTTATACCCGCTAAGCCACTGCAAGTAGCTTGTCAGCAGGAGTTTATTTCAACAATATAATATAATACAACAATAAATTACAATCATCATACAAATGTAGGGCAAAAATTATTATATTTAGGCGCATGCATCTTGTCCTGTACATAAGTTGAGAAAAAAAAAAATTAAAGAGAAAAAATAATGGTAAAAGCATTACAGATTTGTTATTGAGATACTAGAGTCCAATCTTATAACACCGATTTAAATAATATTATAAAAATGTCAATATCATAAAAATATCAAAATTATAAAAGTACTAATATTATAAAAGTATCAATATTATAAAAATATCAATATTATAAAAACATCAATACTTTTGAAAATATCAACATTATAAAAACATTCATATTACAAAAATATAACTATTACGTAAATATCAGAAATATCAAAGTATCTGTAAGTATTAAATAGATTAAGAAATAAAAATTTAAAAGATATATACATAAAACAGCAGTGCAGGTTGGTTACAATGAGGATAGACTTAAATATAATAGTAACACCGTAACAGTAAGTACACCAGATATCTAGGAGCTATACAACCATGGAGACCGTCATATTTGTTACCATCAATACACAAGGTTACTTTCCAAAAGCCAACACTTTAACATCAGTGAGAATTTCATCATAGGACAATTGTTTTTAAATGCGTACGGCAATTTGTTAAATATAAATGGTACAATGTATTCAAGGGTTCGTTGACCATATTTATTTTGAAATATTGGCACCATCATTCCTATATTTTGCGTGAAACGTGTATTGTGTACATGATCCACCACTGCCTTATACGGACTTTCAGATATATGTTGCAGTAGAATTTTATGCCACAAAATACCACGAACAGGTAATACATTAATTGATTTGTACATAATATCAATGTCTCGCCTTTGGTTAAAAACTGTTTTACTTACTAACAATTTTACCATGGCGTTTTGAATCAGCTGTAAATGTTTTATGTTGGTCTTACAGGAGTGTCCCCAAGAAGTTATACCATACCTTATAGTCGATTCTGCTAGAGACAAATAAATTAGTTTCATAGTTTTTATAGGCACGTATAATTTTATCTTGTGGAGTCTTCCTACAATGGCTCGAAGTCGCTTACAGAGGTTGGAAATTTGTACGTCCCATTTCATATTACAATCCACCGTAACACCTAGATACACGTACTGGTTGACTAATTCGATACTTGTACACGCGCAGGGCTGTTTGGTATTATTGTGAATGCAATTAAATGAATGGGATATGATTACAGGTGCCTCTCTGTACCTTGCATGCGGGGATCTTATATGCATCAATTTCGTTTTTTAGCATTGATTATTAGACCAGAGTCATGTGACCATTTTAATAAAGAAATAAAGTCTACCTGCAACAATTTTATTGCAGTATCCAAATTTTCATGGGATATTATAAGTGCTGTATCATCAGCATATACATAATGTTTAACAAACGAGAATATTTTGTTCATAAGTGATACAAAGATAATATAGAGCGTTGGACCTAAAATTGACCCTTGTGGAATTCCTGTTTTGACATTTCTTCTTTTACTAAATTTGTCTGATATTTTTACCTGGATTTGGCGGTTGGTTAGGAAGTTTTTGAATAGTTTGAGAAAGTTTCCTCTTACCCCTATTGCCTCCAAAATATTTAACAATTTCATCGGGTCTATAGTATCAAATGCCTTTGAATTGTCTATGAACAGTACCAAAACATGTCTTTTATTATTCAGTTCATTATTTATATAGTTAGAGAAATCCTGAAGTAACATTTCAGTACTTTTTTTTTTTTGAAAACCAAATTGATTAGGATCTATTAAAGAAAAGCACTC
Source organism: Halesus radiatus (assembly GCA_022606495.2). NCBI lineage: Eukaryota > Metazoa > Arthropoda > Insecta > Trichoptera > Limnephilidae > Halesus > Halesus radiatus. The sequence goes on along the minus strand of JAHDVE020003349.1, from coordinate 7,939 downwards.
CAAGTATTTGGTTAGTTTTAAAGATATGTATTTTTCAAGAATCTTTTCTAGAGCGGGTAATATACTAATCGGTCTATAGTTTTCTATATCAGTATGTTTCCCATTTTTGTAAATAGGTCTGATAATACTACATTTGAGTTCATCTGGTATCACAGCTTGTGTTAAAATTGTGTTGATCAGATGGGTTAATATAGGACCCAAAATATCTATGTGTCTTTTTATGTCAAACATTCGGATATTATCTATGCCAGGGGACTTTGAATTTTGAGAAGTTTGACTATACTCAGTATGTCTGCGAGTGATGCTCGTGGTATATACAAACTTTGCGGTGACTCTATCGGGACAATATTTGACGCCTTAAAATCACATTTATGAACCATTGAGGCTATGTTATCTGAAAAATAATTAACAAATTGGTTTGTAACATTTTCCGCAGATTGATTTTTTAACATAAACCTACTAATTACATCGTCACAGTTACTCTTTGTCCTACGTCCTAGAATTTTATTTATTTCATCCCATGTTTTTTTGATATCTGAAAAATTATTCTTAAATTTATCATTGAAAAAGGTTGTTTTACTTTTTATTATTAATTTAGTAACAAAATTACGAAAAGATTTGTATTGTTTTTCATAAATTGCATTTGTTGGGGAGCTTTTCCACCGCTTAAATAAAGAATCTCGTTTTTTAATGTGTGATAGAATATCTTCTGTCATCCATTCTTTTATAATCCAAGGTCTTGCATTGGGTTTTACATCTATAAATATTTTACTATTTTCATATACTTCGTTAAACTTGCTTTTTATTTGACTATATAAATTATTGCAATCATTTGTCTGAAGCAAAGCATTCCAGTTATAATTTCTAATTGAAAAATCTATTCGTTTTTGAGATAAAATTGAGACTTTCCGCCCTTTATTTGTAGGCCGTTTATTAGTTTTATAGTACGGAATGTTCACAGCTGTTGCAAAGTGGTCTGCAATGATGAAGTCACAAACACATGCGTAGAGTATGTCAGTTTCTTTGTGTTTGCTATTATATCTAACAAAAATATGATCCAAACATGTTCGTGTCATTTTACTATTTGCTATAGCTTCCCTTGTAACGTCGTTTATACATTTTGTAAAATAGTTATTTGAAAGAGCATTTTCATAGTGAATAATCACAGGATCTATATAATTTAACAAATCAATATTTATGTCACCAAATATTAGCATATTTTCATTAGGGTTTGAACATTTTGTTAATATTGATGAAAGTTCATTGATAAATGATTGTTTACTAAGATTTGGTGGTCTATATATTGCTAGTACATTGAGTATAGAATTATTTGGTAATGTTATTATACAGGAAATATTCTCGAACAACTTTGTTTCAAGTAAATTTTGGGTGAAAGGTAAAGTATCCTGAATATACAAGGTTATACCCCCTCCAGATTTGGATGTGCGACAGTAACTAATGCTACTGTAACCGGGAATTTCGAAAAGACAAGTATGTTCCCTTTTTATTGAAGTTTCACATAGCATTAGGATATCTATATTATTCCAACAATTTTGGAGGTTAGCATGTAAAACATCCCAGTATTTAGATATGGATCGAATGTTTAGTTGAACGCAAGTAAAATTACCTATATTATGGCCAATTTTATGTTCTTCCGTCCACTGTTTCAAGTCATTAGTCCTCGTGTAGATAACATCACCGTCGTCATCAATGTATTTATACGCCATAATCGATGGTGGCAAAGTCCTTGGAAAGAGCAGCCTTATAAGCTGGGCAGGTGTCCTTGTCTCCAGTCGAATGTCCAGCGGGCTTGCCAAACCTGGTACAGGTGGCACATACTGGCTTGGCGGCAGCTTTTGGGCAATCTGTCCTGGCATGACCTTCACCTGCACAATGTCCACATCTTTGCTGGTCCTTGCAGAACTTGAAGGAATGTCCGATCATTTGGCACTTGGAACACACTGTAAGCCCAATAAAGTCACGAACGCGGCACACATTCCAGTCAACAAAGACCTTTCCTTGCTTCACCAGCACGTGACGTAGATGGGCAGGCACCTCGTAGACCCGGTGGCATGTCGATCCTGTCCGAGCACCAGCTAGATGACTTAGCTTGCACGTTTTCACTGTGGGTTCTAAGTCTGCGTTTTCCTGGATTCCCGTTAAGGCACTCCTGAGAAAACACTCATCTGTAAGGTCCCGAGGAACATTAAAAAAGATCACTCGTGGATGTCGTTTTGTGGGTAGTCGGGCACTTAGAGTAGCCGAGTTTGCTAGACATGGGGTTTTGAGTATTTTTTCCCGGTCTTCCCGAGTAGCGGTTTGGATAACTATGCCTTTGTTACGGATGTTCCTTATACCCGTAACGCGGATTCCATGCTCAGATGGTCGTAAGACGTCCTTCAGGAGCTGCTTCGTTTCGTCGCTATCCTTAGCCGAAGCCAGTTTCGGAAAGATGCATATAGCAGGCTTAGGGGTCCCAACACTAAGTCCTGTACGGGTGATTGGAGGTCTTGGCGTATTCTGAGGACCATTTTTGACCATGTCGGCAAACGATAGGCTTGCCTCCGTGGCATCAGCCACTCGACGCATCACTGGTCCCAGATCAGACTCTAGCTGCTGAATTTTGTCCAACAACTGCTTAATATGATTGTCTGCCATCGTTTTTTCGGCCTGCAAGACCTTGATGTTTGCAAGGGCTGAGTTTAGATCTCCTCTGAGTTCTTCCTTTTCAAGCAACAGCTGGGCCACTGATCCTAGAACACTCGTTACATTTCGGGACACCTTGAGCTGTTGTTCTTTTGATACCTTTGACGGTTTTTCCGCCAATGTATCCTGTAAGGCCTTCAGGAAAAATTGTGTCCCAGAGAGTATTTTTTGTCCTGATGGATTACTGCGATTAGGGTCAATATCCATCTCTGTCTCCTGGGCATCAGAATCTGATTCGTCCGAGTGAGAGGTATATGGAGAAGCAATAGTGGGGCTGTCATTGTTTCGTGAATTCTTTTTTTTCCCCATATTCACATGAAAGTGAAAACTTTTTTGTTGTTCGTAATCCGAGAATTTATTTGTAAACAGGTGGTTTCACAATTTCACAGAAAATAAGCGGTGATTGGTTAAAGAGAGATCACTACACCAATAGGAGCACTGAAAAGTGAGCTCATAAACAAGGTAGCCAATCAGCGCCCTCTACCTCTGCAAACACTTTTTCACTGTCTGATAATTAAATAAAACGAAAAGTTTATTAAGACAAAAAACAGTTCAGAAATGCGAAAAAAACACGAGAGAGTAACACCACAGATCAAATCGCGGTCGATTTTTACAGCAATAATATTCTTTCTCACGGCTGATAAGTTAAAACAATGAATCTTTCAATTATAATCGATAGCTTGACAGAGCGTCACGAGTACGTAGTATTGTTGCGATTCGATTTGATTTTATACAAATGATTTCCCACACTTTATTTTACCTTTTGATAGCTTGATTATTTGTTTGCTAGCTGGAAAGTTGATAATGTGTGCCGTGCATTGTTGTGGACTGTCCGAACGAATGTATAGAGCTTGTTGGGCTGCAAACTCAATCCTTGCTGATCATGTAATTTGCCAAAAACACTGAAGAGACAAACGGGTAGAAGTGTGTTGTGAGCATGTCCGTGTGCCTAAAATGAGGTCCTACAATGTATCCTTACTTCTAACTAAATTGATCAAACATAATATAAACAAAGGCGATTTTTATTCACGAACACATTATCAATTTCATTGGCTTGTCTAGATACTAAAAGAAGAAAGGTCTTTTGTAAACTAGCGACATCAGTTTTCTCTCAGTGACTAACTTCTAGTGCGCCGAGATTGTCTATATCTAGACACATTATCTGGTAAGACGGTACAATTTACAAAAATACGATTTATCAAAAACAAGTAAGTTATTACAAAAATAGTCCCGCCCAAAATTTTACCTTCGGCGCACTACGAAAATATAAGGCCGCGGGAGCTCAGTAAGGATACCTATAATATAATAGGTAATGTGCTGCACATTTCTCACATTTGAGGGAAATTACTCGTATAAAATTATTCACAACGGATTTTATGTTTTATTCATCCCTTATTCTATTTCAATTTTATATCAGAACTTAAAAAATTGCCTTCGAAATGTTAATAAATGCGACATATTTGTGGGAAAATTATGCCGTATTATTTTTTGTCGTCATCCATTATTTGACAGTTGAAAGTAGTATTACGAAGACCAACACAAAATTCATTACGCCAGAGCCTTACGAGAGTTTTTGGTGCTTCCGAAGACAGATTATCCGGTGTACGCTAAAGATTCATTTTCCTTGTGCTACTCTATATTTGTGGGCGAGAAAATTTAATCTGGTTATTACTTTCAGTTGTAGAGATTAAGAAGGCTAAAGTAAATGAGAGATAAAGGTTTATTCAGAGAAGCAAAGAGCTGATTCAGTCTAACCGTTACCACGTCGAAGCGCACCGTTCACGTTTATAATATGGAGTGTTTAATTTCCAAGTGCTCACTAGAAGGGAGCTAAACTCCTTGAAAGGGGGTAAAATTTATATTAAAATTAATAATATCACTCCGAAGTGAGTCATTTTATCTCCAATCCTCCCATTTGCACGCCGACCATATCTCACTCCAGTTAGTTTGTCAATCGAAAGTGACATTTCCATACAACTGGCTTAGATTGCATCAGACAGACGTCACGCTCTCAAATATTACCACTCGGATCTTCCGCCAATATTTACCCTGCCAAAACTCGAAATTACCAGAGAAGTGAAAGCGTAGAGCAAACATTCCCGCCGTAGCTATTATCGCCGGTACCGACTTCCTACCCGTCTCCGCCTACCCACACCCGGCCTGGGGGAGACAATGGTAGGTTCGGCAGATCCAATTGTCTCTGTTTTTCTTTGCTTATGTAAACAGACTCGACTCGCTCGTTAGCTTTCATAATTGAAAGATATTTCTAAGATGCACTCGAAAATGCCAATTCAATTAACAGAGAGAAATTTTGGGACTCGCACAACACGGAATTCAGATTTAACGATAATAATTCTTAATTCAAACAGTGTAAAAATATAACTCAGGAAGTAAAAATTCACCTCTTTTTTACATTTAAAATCACTTTTTACCTTTAAATAGGTTTCAAACTACCTAAAAATAAATAACTCTTTCGACAAGGGGGTTATATTTTCTGGCTTTGAATGTGACGCATTTTATTGCTTCGTTGAACAATGTTAGCTTTTTTTCTAAATCTACTCCAATTTCGGTAAAGCGCCAAGACGTTGTCGTGTGTTCGGCCATTTTTCCGCCATCTGCCTGTCTGACTAAAGCTGGCTGCAGAACGACCTGAAGCCCAGGGGTATGGGGTAGAGAAGGTGGGTGGGGTGGAAAGAACCCCTCGGGACGGGATAGCGCGGACCTGATAAGCACTGCACAAAAGCATTGTCTCGTATTTTGCAGGATTTTGCTTATTGTTCCCTTTAAGCCGAGATTAACCTCTCCTGCACTCCTGCACTTTCGATGTGATAAAATATTTAACACGTTTTTTTGCAAAAAATACTTAGTCAATATTTTATTGCTTTTTATTCTTTCCACCACAACCAATTTCATCTAAACATGAGCAACGCACTATGAAAGTAGGTAATGCTGTGCAATTGTGCATGCCACTAGAAAAAAATATATAAACTCAAGGAAAATAAACATTGAATTTATCTAAAAATTAGTACTTTATGGCTTAATATCAACGTTTTGAGGGTATAAATATAATACTCTTTTTTTAATATAATACTATTTTTTAAACAATTTTTCATCCCAAAATCTTACCATCGGATACGAATAAAAAAAACCTCCATCAAGTTCAAAACTTGTGAATTCTCTGTGCAAAGTTAACGTAATATATAATTCATACACAAAAATAATCCAAAGAGCAGACAAATGCAGTCTTTCCACGGTTGGGAGAAAAATTGAGCAAACTTTTTGAGTGAACAAAAGAAACATAGAGAGTTTTCTCTCATTCAGCCCCGAGGGATCAACTCTTCAATTTACTTTCATCCAACGAGCCAATACAGTACTGGGAACTGCAGTAATCACGTAACGTAATGTTAAATCCAGGAATTGTGCCTCTAAAGTCTGGTATTAAATGAAGAGATTTTTTTCCGGGCATTATAAAATATTACTTTATACAGATGACACATTTCTACGAGGTTAAAAAATGTTCCAATCTCATGTTTATACATGATTAGAATGCCTACTAATCAGATATTTAACAACAACCCATCAATGATTTTTTTTAAGAAGATTAAAGTAAGACCATGTGTTTGCAGTCTGGACTTAGCCTCGATATCCCTACCATTGTGATTTTTTTTTGACACTAGCAAAAATAAATTACATGCATGGCACAATAGAAATGGTACGATCAAGTCAGTCAAATACTTGAATCTTGAATTGAATTTTTAATGGATTTTCAAATATTGTCAGGTTATTCGTAACCCGAGAATGTTGACTTTCTTTTAAAAAAATATAATAATTTTAATAGTCGGATTAACAAAAGATTACGTATGTATGAGCCGACGTACCAGTATTAATCTTAATGAAGAAAACAGTATATAAGGATTTACTGAAACAATTTTAAACTTTGCAACATCAATCACATCGACATTTTTTACTCCAAATATACTCAGGAATCTCTGGTTGTCGGGTACGTGCTATTTTACACCTACATAAATATAATATTTACCGTACTGTATTGCTGACGATGAAAACTGTTGTAGATTTTCATTTGGTGTTTTGGATGTTGAGCCGCATATCGCTTCTGATATTGGCTCAAGAAGTAAAATAAAGCAAACATGCTTCAATACCTTTAACCAAATTTCCAATATCAAATATACTCAGGAATCTCTGGTTGTCTGTTGGGTACGTGCTATTTTACACCTACATAAATATAATATTTACCTTACTGCATTGCCGACGATGAAAACTGTTGTAGATTTTCATTCGGTGTTTTGGATGTTGAGCCGCATATCGCTTCTGATATTGGCTCAAGAAGTAAAATAAAGCAAACATGCTTCAATACCTTTAACAAAACTTCCAATATCAAATATACTCAGGAATCTCTGGTTGTCTGTCGGGTACGTGATATTTTACACCTACATAAATATAATATTTACCGTACTGCATTGCCGACGATGAAAACTGTTGTAGATTTTCATTCGGTGTTTTGGATATTGAGCCGCATATCGCTTCTGATATTGGCTCAAGAAGTAAAATAAAGCAAACATGCTTCAATACCTTTAACCAAACTTCCAATATCAAAAGATAGTAGGCTGAATAACGTGAATTGTGCACGAAAATATAAAATTTCAACCCCTCTCCCAACTATTCCTCTGCTCGGTCGAATTAAAACCTTAATATTTAATCAAATTAAACGATCAACTCTACGAAGTCCAAGCATTCCAAATTGGTAATTCCCAGAAATCCTGACATATCTGTTCCGAGAAACTGCAAGTACTAGAGCTGACTTCACTTAGCAAACATTGGCCCGCCACATCGTGTGACAGTTTAAAGTTTAAAGGACGCGAGACGAAAGTTTCCGACTGTTTTCCGCAGAAGTTAACTCTGATGACAAGTGTCTCCGAGAAAAGTGATCATTCAAAAATACTCGTATGTGCATCGTTAAAAATGAAAGAAAAAAAAAACGGCGAAAAAAATGTTTTATTAATTTACGAAGGCAATTCAAGGTGCCTTTAGACTAATGGCGTAATCTCCCAAATCGTGAGCTCTGACGTCATGAAATTTATTTAAAAAACCTGTCGGAAATATGTAAGTTAACTTAATTATGCTAAGTTTTCAAAATATATTACAAAATGATATGCAGAGGTTTAAAGTTGTGTTCTCGATACATATTATTTATCATTTATTATTCAGTTAAAAA
>JAHDVE020003348.1:0-13610 GCA_022606495.2 Halesus radiatus | reverse complement strand
TACACCCCAGCAGTGCGTCGATGCCATGATATCAGCAGAGAAGTAAAAGGTTAGTTTTCTTCGAAGCATTGACGTTAACGAGGGCTAAAAGAAAGGAAATGTAGAAAGATGGCTTAGTGAGATATAGTCAGTTATGATCTTGACATTAAAAAAAATAACCCGTGACTCGCTTCTGGATACCACCGAGCGTGTTAAATGGGTGAGAAAATGGCCTGCACAGACAGTTTTGGCTGTCAACATGATCAGATGGACTGAGGGAGCGGAAGAGGCCATCAAGAACAAGACTATTAGTACATTTTCTACAAAACTCAAGAGCGAACTCAAGGAGATCGTGTATTTAGTTCGACAAGATCTCTCAGAACTCGAGAGACTTACTTTGGGAGCATTGGTCACGATTGATGTACATGGTAAGGATGTGATGTAAGGGCTCCAAGCCAGCAACTGTACAGACACTCAATAATTTGATTGGATTGCGCAACTTCGTTACTACTGGGACGAAAGTAATGCAAAAAATCATCTTTGCCGGGTGAAGATGATTAATGCAGAGTTGTTATACGGTTTCTAATACTTAGGAAACAGCAACAGACTTGTGATTACTCCACTTACAGATAGATGCTATAGGACTCTTATGGGAGCATTCCATCTAAACTACGGAGGAGCTCCTGAAGGGCCCGCAGGCACAGGAAAAACCTAGACAGTTAAGGACTTAGCCAAAGCACTTGCCGTACAGTGTGTTGTATTCAACTGCTCTGATGGTCTCAATTACATCGCTATGAGAAAGTTTTTCAAAGGACTGGCCTCTTCTGGTGCCTGGTGTTGCTTTGATGAATTCAACCGAATTGACTTAGAAGTGCTTTCTGTGATAGCCCAACAGGTACTAACAATCCAAAATGCAATCAAGGAAAAGAGAAAGGAATTTGAGTTCGATGGATAATATATTACCTTAATCACATCGTGCGCCATCAACATTACAATGAATCCGGGTTATGCCGGTCGATCCGATTTGCCTGACAACCTAAAAGCTCTGTTTAGACCTTGTGCAATGATGGTTCCCGACTATGCTATGATTGCTGAAATCTATCTGTATTCTGTTGGATTTGAGGAAGCAAGAGATCTTGCAAGAAAAATCGTTGCTTCTCTCAGACTATCGTCTGAACAATTATCGAGTCAGGATCATTATGATTTTGGAATGCGGGCTCTCAAAGCAATCTTGACAGCAGCCGGAAATTTAAAAAGGACTATGGCTAATGACACCGAAGATGTTGTATGTCTGCGTGCCCTGATGGATGTTAATATTCCAAAATTCACAGTCAACGATGTGCCTTTGTTTTCTTCGATCACTTCAGATCTCTTCCCAGAAACTAAACTGCCCAAAATTGACTACGGTCAACTTTTAGAGGCTTTAAAAACTTATTGCATAGATAATAAAATGCAGCCTGAATCAGGGTTTCTCGATAAATGTATCCAGCTCTTCGATACAATCAACGTTCGGCATGGATTAATGGTTGTCGGAGCGGCTTTCTCAGGTAAGTCAAAGATTATTGAAACGCTTTCCAAAGGACTATCAGCACTCAAAGGAAAAGAGAATTTTGTTGAAGTAGCATTACTCAAGCTGAATCCCAAAAGTATCACATCAGATCAACTCTACGGGAAGCTTGACCCTAATACCAAGAGTTGGACTGACGGTGTAGCAGCTATTATCATGAGAAAATGTGCCGAAGACGCAGAACTACGAGAGAGGAAGTGGGTGGTCTTTGATGGACCTGTTGATGCTGTTTGGATCGAAAATATGAATACAGTATTGGACGATAATAAGAAACTTTGTTTAACTAGCGGAGAGATTATTAAACTAACCACTTGGATGACTATGATGTTTGAAGTCTAAGATTTATCTCAGGCCTCTCCAGCCACAGTATCTCGTTGTGGTATGGTGTTTTTAGAAACCAAACAGCTTGGCTGGTTAGCCCTCATTAAGACTTTCGTCCAATGCCTGAACCCGAACTTAGCAAAACATTCCGATAGTCTCCTGACCAAACTCAAATTTCTGTGTAATGGACCTCTTGCTTGGATTCGTAAATATGGAAAGTTCCTGATTCATAGATCAGAAATGACTCTGGTAAGCAGCTTGCTCAAGATCCTCAACACCTTCCTTCAGGAATATGTTGATGCAACCAAAATTCCCAAAGAAATAGACGAAATTTTGTCTAATTTATCTCTCTTTTCTATGATATGGTCCGTAGGGGCAGCCCTCGAATAGACATCCAGAAAGACATTCAACGAGTTCATCGCCAAGATGATTACAGCCGAAAGTGAAGTTCCAAATATATTTAAGATCGATACCGACTACCCTTATGAGCCGCACACTGTCCATACCAAGTTACCAGAGAAGCCAAACTATTTCGATTATTTCTATAACAAAGAAAAACAGGCATGGCTAAATTGGAGCCAGACAGTTCCAGCCTTCTTGCTACCCAAGGGAATCGCCTACAACGACCTGCTGATACCTACTGTTGATAGCATCAGAAACAATTATTTTTTGCACCTAAATATCAAAAACCATATGCATGTGCTGATCTCAGGGCCGACAGGAACAGGCAAATCTGTCCAGATTCTCAACTAACTGACACAGAATTATTACAACCCCACATACACCTTCTTGGCGACAGCATTCAGTGGTCAGACCAACACAAATCAGGTTCAACGACTCATCTAAAGCAAAGTTTGCACGCGTCGCAGAAAGGGTTACTATGGTCCAGAGGAAAACAAAAGCGAGATTGTTATTTTTATCGACGATCTTAACATGCCACAGAAATAGAAATACGGAGCTCAGCCACCAATCGAGCTGTTGCGACAGTGGATGGACACTGGAGGCTGGTACGACTTGGAAACTAAGGAATGGAAAAATCTCTGTTCTATCAATTTCGTGGCAGCAATGCTCCCGAGTACAGGTGGCAGAAACGTCGTTACCATGAGGTATTTGCGCCACTTCAATCTGATTTATATCGAACCTTTTGAATCTGAGTCACTTGTAAAAATCTTCGGATCTGTTCTTGAATGGTATTTTATGAACTTGCCACAAACTCTTCCTAAGGCAATCACTAATCTCAAAGACAACTGTGTCGCTTCTACTATAGAACTCTATAACAAAATTCAAACCTCAAAAGAGCTACTGCCGACGCCTGCAAAGTCACATTATATATATAATTTAAGAGACCTGTCAAAGGTGTTTCAGGGTATCACCAAAGCTACCGGAAAATCGCTGGTTGCCTAAAATGACTTTATTAAACTTTGGGCTCATTAATGTTCCAGAGTCTTTAAGGATCGGCTGATAAATTTGTAAGATCAAGTGTTCTTCGATAATATGCTGAAAGACTTGGTCAAACACAATTTCAAGAGAGATTGGAATCAGCTAGTTTCAGTTGAGCCATTATTATGGGCCAGCTTCGTGCCAACGATATACCCCGATGGAGACACTACTCGAAAGCCTTTAAACGATGTGTACTGCTAGCTGATTAACAGAGATACGCTTCGAAAAAAATGTTTCGAATATCTGGATTAATACAACAACTTTTATACCGGGAACAGAATGAATTTAGTCCTATTTATGGCTGCTATCGAGCATATTATTAAAATTGTCAGGGTGATCACCACAACCTTTGGACATGCACTACTGGTTGGAGTGGGAGGCAGTGGGAGGAAGTCATTGGCTATGCTTTCGTCGTACATTGCCTTTCAGACCGAGTACTCGGAAGTGGACAGCAAAGCTTGGGTGGAAGAGGTCCAAAAGATTATGAAGAGTGCAGGCCTTGACCAAAAATCAACAGTCTTCTTGTTCTCAGACACTCAAATTCTCAAGTAATCAATGGTCGAATAAGTATGCAATATATTAAATAATGGTTAAATTCCAAACCTCTTCCCCGCTGAAGAAAAGGCGAACATAGTTGAATTCATTTCTTCCAACATCAAACCTGTGGGATCTGCGAATGAGAAATACCAGCATTTTGTTTCATTATGCAAAAAAAATCTACATATGGTCATATGCATGTCTCCAGTTGGAGAAGACTTCAGAAGAAGACTTAGAACCTTCCCTTCACTCGTTAACTGCACTACCATTGACTGGTTCCTGGCATGGCCAGAGTAGGCGCTCGTGTCAACTGCAGACAACCACTTCCTTTCAGTTATGAAGATCGATGACAACGTCATGAGAAAAGGGCTTGTCGAAATCTGTGTCGATATGCAAATGAGAGTGACCGAGCTGACCAAGCGTTATTACCAAGAACTGAGGAGATTCTATTATGTTACTCCCACAAGCTATCTGGAACTGCTTGCAATCCTGCATAAACTACTATCTCAGCGACGCACTATGATCGATAACCAAATTAGCAGATACAAGAATGGAGCAGACAAAATTACCACCACCGAAGGCGAAGTTGGTAGAATGCAGGTCGAGTTGGAGGAGCTACAGCCTAAGTTAGAAAAGGCAACCATCGACAACAAAGCCTTGCTGGTAAACCTCCAGAAATCCCAGAAAGAAGCAGACGCCAAGAAGGCTGTATGTGAAGGTGAGGAGAAATAATGTAATGTGCAGAGAGATGAAGCAAACAAACTGCAGGCAGACTGTCAGCGAGATCTGGACGAGGTCATCCCCTTACTAGATGAAGCCGCACAAGCACTGGATAAGATAACCACTGATTAGATGACACAGCTCAAATCTTATGTGAACCCGCCCGTCTCAGCAGCAGTAGTTATGGAAGGGGTATGTTATGCTTTCAACGAAGATCAAAATATAAAATTCACCCCGAAATAACCTGGTTCGATGGAAAAGATCCAAGACTTTTGGGCATACGCTAAGAAAAATCTTCTGAACTCAAAACTTATCACCAGGGTCAAATAGTTCAAATAGGACAAAATCAAAGCAGTCCCCGCCGCTAAAATTGCCAAGCTCAAGCAGTTTATCACCAAGCCAGAGTTCGAAAAATAAAAAGTATTTACTGCCTCTAAAGCAGCAGGCAGTCTCTCTATGTGGATCAGAGCAGTCATCAAAACATACGATGCTCTGCTTGTAGTAGAACCAAAAAAGTTGCAGCTGGCTGAGGCGCAGTCGAAACTCGCCAAAGCAGAAAAAATATTAGCTGAAAAGAAAAAAGCCCTACAATAAGTTCTGGACTTACTGGCCAGCCTGCAAGCTGAATACGATGAAGCAAAGAGAAAAAAGTAGGAGCTAGAAAACAATGTGAACAAGGTCAAAAAACAGTTGAGCATAGCTGAAAAGCTTATCCAAGGACTCGGCGGCGAAAAGATCGCATGGAGCAAAAAGGTTATAGACTGGGGAGAAGAGGCAAAGGGAGTGCTTGGTGATTGCATATTGTGTTCTGGCATCATCGCTTATCTCGGTGCCTTCCCTATCGCTTACCGTGAGGCCACTATTGCCAAATGGAGATAAATCCTGGTGACTCTAAACATCAAGGCATCAGAGAAGTTTGCCTTGCAAAATGTATTGTCCGACCCACTCTAAATAGGTATTTGGACAAACACACAACAGTTGCCCAATGATGACTTCTCGATTGATAACGCTATCATCCTCAAAAAATCAACTCGATGGCCACTTATGATTGACCCACAGACCCAGGCAAACAGCTGGATAAAAAATATGGAGGATAAAAACCTAATCATACTCAGGCAGACTGGATCTGCCAAAGAACTCAGTAGCCTCAAAGTCGAAAACGCCATGCAACTCGGCACTCCAATATTGCTCGAAAATATTGGATAGGTTATTGATGGATTCTTTTAACCCCTCCTCCAAAAAAAACTTGTCAAATCCGGAGGAAGCTGGAAGATCAAATTTGGTGAAAAACAACTCGATTATTCGACTGACTTCAGATTTTATATCACCACAAAGTTGGCCCGACCACATTATTCACCGGAAATCTGCGTCAAAGCCACGATTCTCAACTTCCAGGTAACCCTCGAAGGACTAGACGATCAGATGCTTAACATCGTTGTGAAGAGCGAAGAACCAGTCAAAGATGAGCAAAGGTCGAGGAATATCAAAGAATTCTTTTAATACAAGACCAAGCAGAAAGAGACAGAAGATTCCATCCTTCACCTTCTGAGTACCGAAAAAGGCAACTTGTTGGAGAACGAAAAATTGATAAACATGTTGAACAGCTCTAAAATTGAAGCTGAGGAAATCTCTCAGAAAATGGAGAAACTTGAATACTTCAGGGTTCAGTTTAATACAATCCGAAATTTCTACAAGGAAGTATCGAAGAGAGTTTCTAACCTATACTTCGTGATTCTGGATCTGGCCATGATAGAACCGACTTACCAATGGTCACTTGAATTCTATATAAATCTATTCCAGAGGGGAATCGACAAAGCCATCCCAGGCAAAGACAATCGCTGTAAAAATATCATCGACAAGTTTCAAGTATTGCTCTACGAATCCATCTGCAGGTCGCTTCTCGAAAAGGACAAGCTGATCTACTCCTTCCAAATCACTATGAAGGTCTTGCAAAGCGAAGGGAGGATTTCCAATAACTAAATCAGATTCATGATGGTCGGAGGAACCTGGACAGAAACTGAATCACAGATTCCTGATATCCAATGGCTCAGCAATAAAGCATGGTGCAGCATCTGCGAGTTGAGTCACGTCAACCCACTCTTCGCGGGTTTTGCCGATGATTTCAAGAAATACGCCCTCGATTGGACCGAAGTCTACAACGCTCAAGATCCTTTTGATGTGAAGTTCCCATCCAAATGGAACAGTCTCGCATCTTTTCAGAAGCTCATTATCATTAGACTTATTAGACCTGACAAATTTAGCCAGTCTATTCAAAAGCTCATCACTAAAGAAATGGGAAGCCAGTTCATAGAACCTCCTCCTTTTAATCTTGAGCAAGCTTATCTGGACTCCGATGCTTTAACTCCACTGATTTTTATATTGTCTCCAGGCGCTGACCCCCGTATCTAAATTACTAACTTGGCTGAAAAGACAGGATTTAAGAACAACTTTACAGCAATTTCTCTAGGACAAGGCCAAGGAGAACTAGCGGAACGTTCTATTAAGGCGGCTATAACTGAGGGAAAGTGGGTGCTTCTCCAGAACTGCCATTTGGCACCATCCTTTATGCCTGACCTGTAACGAATCCATGAAAGCATCGCCGATTACAATAAAGATTTCAGGCTCTGGCTGACATCGATGCCTTCCAATATTTTCCCTGTTACGATTCTCATGAAAGGAATCAAGATGACTTACGAACCCCCTCGCGGTCTCAAAAATAATTTGATTAGATCGATGATGACACAGGATAAAGTGAAATTTGAGTAGTGTAAAAAGCCAAAGGAATGGAAAAAAATGTTTATGGGTTTGTCCTTTTTCCATGCTTTGATTTTGGAAAGAAGAAAATACGGTCCTTTGGGTTGGAACATCCCATATGAGTTCACAGCAGCTGATTTCGCTATCTCCCAGTCACAACTCAAGATGTTTTTAGACGAATACGAAAATATTCCATATTAGGCTCTCAATTATATGGTGGCCGAGGCCAACTATGGAGGCAGAGTTACAGACCCTATGGATCGACGTCTAATAAAGATAATCCTCAAGCAATTCTATGCCCCATAAATCACAAAGGATGGCTTTATTCTGTCAAATAGTGGAATATATAAGGTGCTGGATAACCCCACGTTCGAGTCAATTATGGAGTATATTAAAACTTTCCCTATGAACGACCTCACGGAAGTTTTTGGTTTGCATAACAATGCGTAAATCTCTTCTGCAATCATCTAAACAAATTCCGTATGTGGAACAGTCTTATCACTGCTTCCCAGAGATGTTGGGGGGGTTGGAGTTTCGGCAGAATCTCTTATCAAAGACAAAATCAAAGGCATACAAAGTAAATTGCCGAAGCCGTTCGACCTGGATGAGGCGTCCAAAAAACATCCTGTTATGTATGAAGAGTCCATGAATACGGTACTCCAACAAGAACTGTTAAGATTTAACAAGCTACTAACCACAGTTATCAGCACGTTGGTAAATGTGGATAAAGCGATAGACGGTTTTGTGGTGATGAGTCAAGATCTTGAAATCGTGTTCAATTCGTTGTTTGATAACAAAGTTCCAGATATTTGGCACAAAGTTTCTTATCCCAGTCTCAAACCTTTAGGAAGCTGGATCAATGATTTTGTTGATCGACTCAAGTTTATGCAAAAATGGATCGACGAAGGTGCCCCTCCGAGTTTCTGGATCTCAGGATTCTTCTTCACACAGTCGTTCCTTACTGGCACTTTGCAGAATTACGCCCGAAAGGTAAATTATATAATTTATAATTATTTTCTTTATTAAATCCTTAGTATAAAATTCCAATCGATACACTGAACTTTGACTTTCATGTCATTCCCACGGGGAGCAAGGAGTATGACATTAAGACCACTCCTGCTGATGGATGTTACGTTTTTGGCCTTTTTATTGATGGAGCACGGTGGGACTAGGAGAAACGTTGTCTCAACGAATCTCTCCCAAAAAAGCTATATTACAACATGCCTTACATCTGGCTGTTGCCGACTGAGGACAAGAAATAACCTAGTGCTGAAGAGGCTTACAGCGTGCCAGTTTACAAAACCTCAGTCCGAAGAGGTACCTTGTCAACAACAGGCCATTCGACAAATTATGTGTTGACGATTCAGGTTCCGATTGAATAAACCACAAATAGCGACCACTGGGTGAAGAGAGGAGTTGCTATGCTCACCCAACTTGATGATTGATCCCTTCTGAATTTATTATTTTCTCGGAAAATTGAGTTCTGAGACAAAAAGAAAGAAAGACAAATATAAGAAATTACCCTTAAATTGGTGACATTTATAATTACTTAAAATAAAAATCCATCTCGGCGCATTGTTTCTAATGCATAACTGATCGGGATGAGTCAAATAAATAAATTAATTAATCAATTATGCAACCAGGACAATATTTAACCTATAATAATTTTAGTTACTTTGGGTATAAATTTAATATATTTTATGGGAATAAATGTCACCCATTATGTATTAAATATTAAAAAAAATCAACCTTTCATCAAAACGAAAATCTACCCAACATGTCTACATTTTCTAGATTTATATTATGAAGATATGAAGATATGAAGATATGAAGATATGAAGATATGAACGGTATGAAGATATGAACGGTATGAACACGTGTTTAACAAAAAGTGTATACACCTTATTAGAAAGCGAATGAGGTTGGTCGAAAGGATTGAATAGAAGTCTGTAAGAAAATTCTAGATCCATAGTCAACCAGGAATCCTCTATTTTTTGTATATTGTTTAAACTAATTTTAAGAAAGTATATATAAATCTTTATACATACTTTATTAACAAATATTATGCTTTTCCATTCATAGATAAAAGACAATATAAAAATCAAGTCACCATCAAAATCTAGACCACTCTAATTCTTACCTATTATAGGCATTCCATATCTTCTAAAAGACTTATTGACGAAAATTGTCAAGCAAACTATTCTATCGAAGAAGAAGAGAAATCTTTAAAAATCCATAAAAGAGTAACTACATCTAATGAAGAAGTATTAATCAATCATATTTTTTATTATATTTGGTGGAAAAAAAAACATCAAACTTGTGGAAGATAATGAATTTTATCGTACTGTAGGCTTAACTAAAAATATCGATAATCGAGTTACTTTTTTGCAAAACATTTGTATTCAAATTCAATCATCACGAAGTTTCGAATAATGTATATTTTTTAAAACTCGATACTTTTCTCGAAATTCGGCTGGAAATATAAATAATTGGTGATTTTTTTAGTATTAATCAACCCCCAAATATCTCTATCTTTTGTCAGGGCCAGTCTCGATTTTTCAAAGTAAAAAAATAATTTATTTGAGGCGAACAAAATTGATTGATCAATAAAATATAAAAATAACATAAAGTTATATAAAAAAAAAAATATACTAATATTATTAAAATCGATACAAAGGATCATCAAACATATTATTCCTAAAATAATGTTAGGTAATTTTATCATTTCTAACATCAGTTTTTTATTTCATTTTTACAACCGCAAAATTCAATGATTTTTAGATATTTAATGTATTAAATGTTGATTGAACACTACGAAGGGAAATTGACGTTTTTATGAAAAGTGGTTCAAAATCTATAGAGAGATGCTAGGACTGAAGAGTATTAACAGTAATGGATTTCTTTGAATTTAATATTAAAAGCAAGTACTAAACAGAGTTTGATTGCTTGTAAAGCTACTTCTGAAGTTTCTTTATCAGCAAACAACCAAATGAAGCAGGGCAGGTTGTCAGATCGATGAAATCACTAATGCGAATAAACGATTTTGTCAATTCAATTCAAAAATAAAATATAAATAGATAAATAATTATTTTAATATTTATGAAAACGTATATATATTTTGTTTAACAAAAGTTATAAGAGAGAAATAATAAAGTATTGAAAAACTAATTAAGTTATATGTATTATTTAAATAGTTGGAGTCATTTCTTTAGATTCCGTGCTCCAATGTTTATTTTGAATAAATAAATTGCCATGCTCCAATTGTATTTTCATTTTTTTATTTAATAACAATAGACATCCCTATTTATATTTTTTTATTTTTTTTTACCATAATCAATAAGAAAAACAATACATCTAATTTCAAAAAAAAATTAATGATTCAAAAAAAATACAAGATTTGTTTAGGATTTGGAATTTATATTTTCCTTACAAACTATTCAACAACATTCAAAGTCAAATTCGAACTTTCTCCTTTTCTAAATAAGTTTTTGATATTTTTCTTCATCATTTTTCTACCCCCTATTCAATAGCTCAAAAGCATTAATCCAAGCACAAATTAACAGTTATCCCATATAGCATTAGACCCTTATTTTTAAAATCCTAAAAAAAAACACTCGATAATAAAAAAAAGAGATAAAATAGATTGTATTTAAAATATGAAATAAACGTAAAGGAAAACAATAAAGAAAATAGAGATACTAAAAAATCAGTAATATAATAATAATGTCCATTTTTTACATTTATTTCCCCATTTATAAATCATCTAATCCATCATAAAATGATTAAAAAGATAGATGACCATAAGATTAATATATATAATTTTTGATTCCCCTTTTTTATATATATATATATTAATATATTAGATATTAACAAGTGAAAATTAATAAAAAATTGACTTTCCTCTTACACAGACAATAACTATTCCAACTAAAACATCAAGATTCCTGATCGCATTCCCTCCTAATTCCAATGGCTTTGTATTTTAATATCGATGTGTACTTACCAAGCCTAAAGTGCTAAAGGGAAGCCCAATAACCCCGTCAAATTTAGTTACCCAATTCCGCAAGAAACTTCAAAATCAACGCGTAAATCACCAAGATCTGGTAAACTGTGCTTTCAAAAAGACAAATCAGCATCTTGTCTCTAAAAAATGATACCAACTTTCAATGCTCAGCCAATTGGATTACCCCCTTATTTCCAGGTCGAAGTTTTTTCCTCGGTCTCGACACCTATTCCAGCATCAAAATCTCACTCAAGCATATTAGTATCACTGCAAAATCATCATTTCTCCAAAACTCGGTTCCATTTACCATCACAAATTCTAACCAACGAAAAATAGCCTGCAGGTTCCTCAACAACCTCAATGGCGAACTCCGAACTGGAAAGTATACCCTCAATATGATTAACGGTGCGATTGAGGTGGTAACATCGTGGACCTACCCAGCAGAAATATTCGCCAACAGCGACAATCCGAATCAACGGTTTGAACAGATGCTTGGACTCCTTGTTGATTATAACATGGTCTGCGTCAAAATAAATTTCCTCAGAACATTGCAGGTTTTAGGGGAGCTGCCGGATGGCTTTTAAAACTTACAGTCAAACTTTCGGCGGAAACTTAATTTCAAGTTTAGGGACTTATATCTCAAGGAAAATGACTTAATGGGAATGACTGAGGCGTGTCTCAAAGTGGCTGAACTAGAAGAGCCATTTATGAAATCTCCAAAAGCCATATTTAAGCATTTGGCAATTAAGCCTCCGTAATCTTCGGGTCGAACTCGGTCTTTCAACGTTTTCATTTGTTTTTCTGCATCTGACCAACCTGAAGTCCAAAAAATATTGAAGCAGAATTTTTATGCCACTTGGAATCGTTCAAACACAAAAAATCTCTAGATTAAAAGTTAAGTAGAGCAATAAAATGTAAAAAAAACGACTTAGTTAGGAAAGTTTATTGACAGTGAAGGAATCATAACGCGCTCCTTCAAAAAAAAGGGAAATGCTTTTGGATAGGGTCCAATCCTCCACATTCCGTAAATTAGTTTTAATAAGTTTCAAATCTAGATGCTTTTCGACAGACAGCCGATCTATCCTTGTAGCCAGCTGGCTGAGAGGTTCAATCTTTCTGCAAATATCACATTTTTTTAACCCAGTGCAATCAAATGGCAAAATATTGGAGTAGGGGGCTACGCTTTGATCCAGAGGGCTCAAACACAGTTTTTTTATTCACTTACCCAAGAAGGGACAGTCAGGGATACGATACCTGACCGCAAGGATTGCTCTGAGGTTTTGGAAAAAGTTATTGCTAAAAAGAAGGATTTAGAAAACACAAGAAGCAACATGCAGCAATCCAGAGTCAACCACGAAAAGTATGTCGTCAGCACAATGGAGCCATTCATGTGTAATCAAGTCTGTAAATACTACTATACTCCATGCAACGAAGCGTCCTCTGAACTCTTTCTGGATTACTATCAGAGCAAAGCATATGACAATTACTATCGCTTGAATCAAACGTCTCAATCTCTGCACTCAAAAATAAATATCCTCTTGCAAGTTGCTTTTGGACTATGCTTTTTGGCCGACGTAGGAATCATTCACAAAGACATCAAGCCTGGAAATATACTGCTTGCCAAACTCCAGATTCCAAAAATTGGTGATTTTGGGGAATCGATTGTTAAACGCCGAGCAAAGGAATTCAATAAAATTCAAATTTGGGATGAAGCCAACGTGGTCTCCACCAATCGAACAGGCACACTCCCCTATTCAGCCCCTGAGCTCTTCGGTCCGGATGGGGTGCTTTACGCTCCGAAGGTGGATAATTTTTCCTTTGGAGTCATGCTGAATTAGATATTGCATTAAAATGACTACATAGGTTATCGATCTCTTTCCAAAAGAATAATAACCAAAGCCTATGAAGACAAAGCCTACCAAAAGAAAATACTGCATTGCCCCGAGAGGGCAGAAAAATTAGGCATATTTTTTAAGGAAATCAATATCATGTTGAGTCTGCTGATGCTCAGACTTACTAGTCCACAGGAAAATGATCGGCCTTGTGTCCAATGGGTGTTTGTGATACTGAAAACCATAAATACGTATATGAACAAAGCTGTTCTTGTGAGTGGATGAGGGATGGTTGTTGGTGTTAGAAAAGAAAGTACTTTCTATATTAATCTAGTTAATAATGGTTTATTACCAACAACAACAACAACAACAAAAAAGAGGAGAACTATAAAGAAGAAAAAAAGCTACTAAATATTTAAAAATTTATAGAACTTACCAATAAATAGGTGTAGGTTTT